>PVJA010002849.1:0-101632 GCA_004027025.1 Myocastor coypus | reverse complement strand
GTGTATGGTTTTGCTATTGATGTTTTCTGCTTTGTCTGCTTCCAGTCACTTCGTTGTTTAATCCATAACACATTCAGCTGTGTTATGCCCTTAAGTTCTTGTTTTCTTCTTTAAAGTACTTATATTAGGGAGACTGTACGATATTTACACATATAGGTCTGGTTTATTTCACTAATGAGTATATGTTCAATATACATCCTACAATAGATCTTTTAAATGTTAGTGAAAAAAGAAAGTTTTTATATTGCTGATTTTGGGATTTTTTTTTTCCTATAATGAACTCTATTCTTTTGTGTGTCTGGTTATGATAGTTTATTATATTTATAAAAGTATTCTTTAGTACTCAGCTATAAAGAGTGATAAACTGGAAGACTTCATATATAAATGGATGTATATTGAATATATACTCATAAGTGAAATTGACCAGACCTACATGTGTAAATATCGTATAGTCTCCCTAGTGTAAGAACTCTAAAGAAATAAAAATTGAAGGGCATAACACAGCTGAATGTGTTATGGATTAAACAATGAAGTGACTGGAAGCAGAAAAGAGAGGAAACATAGCAGGATCAAAACCATGCACTTATATACACAGGATGAATCAGATATTGGTCCTAAGAACCTTCAAACAGTTTTTCACATTGATCATAGCAACATGCAACACTAAAACTCTGCTTGGAATGCTGTCATTCTGGTCTTTTAGATGCGTACTGCTTCAAATGTAAACTCAGTTACTGCTATACTCTCTCTCAAGTAAATGGTTGGTTAACAAAAAAACAAAAAAGAGTATTAATTGAGAGTATGAAGCTGGGCAAAATGCCATAGGCTTGACAGGCTACAATTTTGTACATCCTTGGATTTCTAAATGTCTGCGTAAAAATGTGTAACTGCTTTCATCACATTCTATAGAATTAGAATATCAATGATTGACAGAAAATGCCAATTTCAAGCTAAGTCAAAGATGTTTGATATTCAGAAAGACAGTGATGTTAAGCTAAATTACCTATGTTGTGGAGTAATAGTATCATGAAGCTTCTCTGCTGGAGGGTTGAGAATGTAAGTTAACAGACCAAAAATTGGAGAAAAAGAAGGGCTATAAGGATAGCCAACATTTTGGTCCTAGCCATTCAAGGTCAGTAAGGACTCAGGACATAAGAGAACCTGTGCTGTAACATCCTATAACTCAGTGGTGTCCCAAATTTTCTGGTCAAGGAGATTATGGGACCTCAGAGGAAAGTGATAAATGAAGTATAGTATATCTAAGGAGAAAAAACTCTCTCAGGCTTTTTCAGAAAGCAAACTGGTCAAGCAATGGCTGTGACTCATCCCAAAGGCTGACACTGACAGCAGTTCTACAAAGCACTGTACATGGTTCCAAAGTTAATCCTGAGGGGATTTGACCTTGGAAGATACAAAAGATGAATGTTTTGTTATACAAGTCTTGCTTTAACTTGCCCTTGATCACCCAGCAGAAAAGCTTGATTATGAGGCATAAAACGCAGAGCTAGATTAGTATGGTGAGCTGTAAGAGGCCTAAATCAACAGCCTCCAACATTGCCAGTTTCACTGGTAACCCAAAGCAATTATAGAACATTGGACTATGTATACAAGTACTTCCTCTCAGTTCAAAGAGAAGAAATTTTTTGTTTTTTTTCTTTCCTTACCAATATCGATTAGAAAATGTATCGTGTCCACACCCTGTGCTATGTATAACTATTATGAGGACAATATGCAATGTGTCAGTTATTGTGAATGTACTACTAACTTGCTTTGAAACTATCATATTGTTATTTCTTATTAAAAGTAATTAAAAAAATAAAAAATAAAATATTCTTTAGGGCTTGCGAGAAAGCTCAGTGGTCTAAAGCCCTTGCTTAGGCAGGCTTAGGCAACTGCAGGGACCATGGTTCGATTCCTGACACCACATGCTGCACCAGCCCCACCCCCAGGGCAGGCTGAGCTGGCCATAACATTAAAGAAATAAAGCTTAAAAAAAATTCTTACAAAAAATAAAAACATTCTTTTTGTCTTCATATATAATCAGATAAGTGCAGAGTTTGCTTTCATTGATAGAATTTCTCAGATCTGAAGCCCCTGGCTTATTGTTACTATAACAATATTTCTGGAGCATTCATCTCTTGGGCAGTGGTAGAACATAGAGAAAAACTGGCTTTTGTCTATGAAACATAGGATGGAATGTATCTTCCTGAGACTATGTGGCAGTATAGGCAGTTGGCTCTAAGGAAACCTAACTTTGTTACAGATTGTCTTCCATGTGCTAGGTAGTGTTAATTAAAATGACAAACAATAGAACAGTATAGAGTGGTATGTGAAATGTGTTGTACCTTTTGTTCATTATCTTTGCTATGAAACCATGTTCAGATCCAATGCAGTCGATACTCAACAGCCTAGAACAGCAGCACGAAGAAGAGAAGCGATCTGCACTTGAGCGCCAGAGGCTCATGTATGAGCACGAGTTGGAGCAGCTCCGAAGAAGGCTGTCCCCAGAGAAGCAGAACTGTCGCAGCATGGACAGGTTTTCCCTGCACTCACCCAGTGCGCAGCAGCGCCTGCGACAGTGGGCAGAGGAGAGGTAGGGGAAGCTGGTGTCACCACAGCAACTACCTGGGGGCAGAGGGGACACTTGGTCATTACTTTCAAGTTTTACAGTATAGCGCAAAGAACCAGTTTGCATTGTTATTTTCTGTTTTTGAATGAGGAATTGCCAGTTTATATCCCTTTCTTTAAAACTGCCCATGTGAGATGCTACTCTATTTTCAGTTTATATAGCTTTTGGATTTGAATAAAGCCTTATCATTGTATTATGCTTTAGGTTCTGAAGCTTGGGTAGATGCTTTTTAAAAAAGGAAAAAAGAGAAAGATGATTGTCTGGACTGATTAGCTGAGGTAGGTAAAGCATGGTGAAAGATGAGACACAGGTTGCAAGTTTGACATCTGTGCAGGCTAAATAGCAGTGTCCTGAAGCCCTTGTCCCTAGGTGCAGACTGTCCATTGCTAAGCTCTTGCTGTTCAGTCTGGTCTGCAGACAGAAAGCATCCCTGTCAGCTGGAGATGGATAGAAGTGCAGTTTTCAGTTCCCACTCCAGGCTGAGTCAGGATGTTGAGTTTATCCAGACCTAGAGTGATGCACAGACAGTCAGGTTTGTGAAGCTCTGCCCTCATCTTCAGCCAGCTTGCCACCAGATATGCCTGTGCTTGGAGCCCAGATACAAGCATGTGCATGGTCGGTGCCAGTGATGTTTCCCGTGTGCAAGGCACTAGGTCAGCTTGGTTTGCAGCTTGGCATTGCCATGTCATGACTATGTGGTTTTCTAAGGACTACTTGGTGTGCTACGTCCTCTCCACCTCCACCCTTTTCTTTCTTTTTCTTTTTTTTTTCTCTTATGAAGAGAAGCAACGTTGAATAACAGCCTGATGAGGCTGAGGGAACAGATTGTTAAAGCCAATCTTTTGGTGCGAGAAGCTAATTACATCGCAGAGGAGCTGGATAAAAGAACTGAATATAAAGTGACCCTCCAGATTCCAGCTTCCAGCCTGGATGCAAACAGAAAGGTGAGGCAACTGTTCAGAGCTACCACAAAGATGAGGTAGCTTTAGGTGTCACTGCGTGATAGAGAAGCAGGAAGATGCTCTACCTCCCCGGCCCTGCCACTTCACTCAGCTGTCTGCACTGTTTCTGAGGAATCTGTCCTAAGCACTCTTCCCAGAGTGGTTCTCCCAGTACTTACCTGGCAGAGGACATACCATGATCACCAAAGTGGTTCTCCCATTCCTTGCGTTACTACCCCACAGCCCCTTTCCTACTAGTCATTCATTTACTTACACTGTGTTATTTTCAACTTGCTAATAGGTTGCTCTGTAAGACCACTCATTAGTTGTTTCCTGTGTGTATTTAAGAACACACATCTTTCTTCTGAGTAATGTTGTAAGCTCAGTAAGGTTTTGTGGGAAATCTTTGCCACAATATCCAATCCTTGACAGTCCTCTTCATCCTTTTCCTAAGATGTAACTGTGGAAAGCTTAGGTAGAATTTCCTGTGTGGGTAAGTCTGAGGCAGTCCTTGTGTTCTGTTTCTCCCTCAATGTTTACCATAGCAGCTCTTGGATCTACCCATCTCACATGTCCAGTTTTGACAGTGAGGATCACTTCTTTTTTGTTTATGACATCACAGCATTAAGGTTGTTATTTTTCAGAGTTGATATTTGGCAAATGTGATACTGCCTTGAACATGTGTCATCATTACTGTACAGATAATTGTCTTTTGGTGTATACTCTGTAGTGTAAAAGATTTTACTGACTTAAAAATTTATTTTATTAGTACCAGAAGGGCAAATTGTAGGTATAATCAGGCGCATATGCAAGGAATGGGAGGCAAGTCCTGGGCACAAGTGTATGATCTTTCGTCCTGTAGCGTTTGAGTAGAAGAGGCAGAGCTCATGCGTCCCTCAGGGCCGCTTCTGTTGCTGGGAAGACATGGGGCACTGGTGGAGCAGACAGCTACTCATTCACTGTGCTCACCCTGCTTTACACTGATAGCATTTCTAGACCCCAGCTGTGGTCCTCCAAAAGGCCGGGGCCCAGGGAGCCCTAATGGGTCTTTTGCACCTGTTCCCTGGCTGACTGGAGGGAGGGTAGAGGACCTTTGTAGTATGGGAAAGAATTACCATTTTTGACCAGAATTACTAAAGCTTTGTTTTGGGAAAATGATTATAGGCAGGATGCTAATGAAATACCATTGTGTTTCAGTTTACTTATTTTTATTTCCTTTTCTACTTTATAATTTTAAAAAAATTATATGAAACTTTTACATTGAAAATGCAAAAAGTCCCTGCCTTTTGGTGTGCATGAGTCTTTCTACCTGCTGATTTTCTGTGATCAGGTGATGGTTTGAATACAACATTTTTGTTTCAACTTCCTATAAGATAGCGTATATAGTCTTTGGAGCTTTAGATTAAGTTTCTATATAACTGTGGTCAAAATGTAGTACATAGATACTTAACCCTAAGTTAATACTGAGGTTTTTAAACTGTGATTGCAGATGGATGTAGAGGCATATTAAAGCTTGCAGATCTCAGGAGGCTTTGTCCCCATCAGCCTGGCTGGTGAGCTTGGACTGGTGTCCAGAGCTTGTTGCTACTGTTACCGCCAGTAGGCGTTCTGGTGTCCCACACTGTTCTCTTCTCCTGTCTTGTAGCGGGGCTCTCTTCTCAGTGAGCCTGCAATCCAGGTGAGAAGAAAAGGCAAAGGGAAGCAGATTTGGTCTCTGGAGAAACTGGACAACAGGCTGTTGGACATGAGAGACCTTTACCAGGAGTGGAAGGAATGTGAGGAAGACACCCCGGTGAGCTGTAGGGGACTTGCTATAGTTGGGGGTGGCGGTTGGAGGGCAGTTAGAGGGGGGACAGTCAACGGGAGCTTGCCTGCCTAGCTTGGGAAATTGTTTTTTTTCCAAGAGTTATTGGGCTGTTCTTGAGAATTTTTAAATCTTTGAAACCATAAGAATTTTACTAGCCTACCCTTCTGGTATATTTTTTTCTGAGTTTCTAGCAGATTCTCCACTGTCCATGAGGCTTTCTGTTGGCCTGAAGGTGTCTGTGCCCTGAGGTGCTCTGAGATTCTCTTTAGGACAGAGCTCATAATTAACACCCTTCTTCCTGCCCTCATACTGATCCTTGCAGATAATAAACCTAGAGTATACCCTGTTCACATTGAACCTGCCTGGTACCTTAATATTTGCACCATTAGGAACTTCTTTTTTTAAAAAATTTGACCCTAATGTAGGTGCATAGATCTTTTTACAGGTACTTCCTCCTCAACTTGAAGATTATTTCATTTAGGTCAGGTATGTGTACTTATACATGTTTAAAAAAGATGTAGCATATATTTTCTATACTGTAGGTTCTACTTCTACAGTTATTTATGTAGCTCCTTTTGTAAAAGTGCTTTTCTACATTGCTATCAGTAAAATTGTCATTAATTTGTAGTTAGGTATTTTTGCTTAGCATTTTAAAATTTTCTTTGATATTCTGTTCCTAGTTCAACTTTATTTATTTATTTATGTCTCTTTGAGACATGGTCTCGCTATGCAGTTCAGGCTGGCCTTGAGCTCACATTTGTACCCCAGGCTGGTCTCAAACCTGGCACCGATCCTCCTACATCAGCCTCCCAAGTGCTGGGATTACAGGCTTGCACCACCACACCTAGCCCCACTTCTATTTTAGAACTAAAACAAGAACAAGTACAAATACCAGGGCCAGCAAGATGGTTCAGCTGTCTAAAGCACTTGCTTAGGAAAGCTTAGGTAACCACAGAGACCACAGTTCAATCTCCAGCACCACATGCTACACCAGCCCCACCCCCAGGGCAGGCTGAGCCACTAAGCTGGCCATAAAAATGGAGAGAGCTGGTACCTTGACCACTTTCTAGGCAATAGATATTGTTTCTCTTTTTGTGGCAAGACTTCCATATGAAATAGAAGTGATGAAGTTATTGGGATTGTTATTGGGATTTCCTTCTTGTGAATCAAGGACACTGATCACCATTTTAAGTGTGTGTGTGTGTGTGTGTGTGTGTGTGTGTGTGGTGAATAGTATAGTGTAGTGCTGTGCTTGAAGAAGAACTTCATTTTAAACATGGAAAGCTGATGTACACCTAAAATCCCAGCACTCAGGAGGCTGAGGTAGGAGGATCTCAGTGAGTTCAAAGCCAGCTTGAGTTACATAGAGATTGCAAGGCCAGTCAGCTCTACAAAGTGAGACCCTGTCTTAAAACACAGAACAAAATAAACTTTATTTTGCCCTAAGAAATGCGTTTATTTTCTGTGGCTTCTGAAGTTATATGCCTTGTCTTTCAGGTAACCCGATCTTATTTCAAGCGTGCTGACCCATTCTATGATGAGGAGGAAAATCACAGTCTTATTGGGGTAGCCAACGTCTTCCTTGAGTCCCTTTTCTATGATGTGAAGCTACAGTATGCTGTCCCGATCATCAACCAGAAGGGAGAGGTTGGCTTTCTCTTTGTGCCTTACTTCCTGTGGAGAGTAGCTCTGGGAACAGTACAGTGGCAGTAAGGTGCTGCTGTTACTGGTTTTTTAATTAGCAGTGACAAATGATATGTATTTGTGTTATGGGTATCTTGTTTCCATAGGACGCTATGGTGGATATTGCCAATACTGTGAGTACAGAGCAATTGTTAGAAACTAGTAACTGAAGGGCTGGGTGTTGTGGCATATACCTATAATCCCAGCACTCAGGAAGCTGAGGCAGGAGGATTACCCCAAGTTTGAAGCTAGCCTGGGCTCTGTAGTGAGTTTAAGGCTGGCCTGTTTTGTGAAATCCTGTCTCAAAAAATCAAAAATAAAGCTAGTACCTGGTAGTGTGGCTGCAACACAGAAGAGAGTTTCTCTCAGGTGAAGGAACCATACCTAGAAACAAGTGTCTTCTCTGCTCCATTGCTCTAGGTGGCGGGCCGGCTGCATGTGGAGGTGATGAGGATCAGCGGTGCTATTGGGGAAAGGATTGTAGGAGGTGACGACCCTGCAGAGGTCCTCTGTGAGAAGGAGACCCAGGAAAACAGACTGGTCTGCATGGTGAGTCCCATGTTCTATGGGAAGTAGCCCATGTGGAGCTGTTCTTAACAACTGTGGTTGTCAGGAAGAATTCTTAAAATTTCTTTCAAATTTTGAAAACATTTGTTGCCAAATAAACCTTGCAGAGCTTAGTATTCTGAGGCCCATATTTTTTCTCATATCCTGAAGCACTGGTTCAGGCCTTCCAGTAGCTTCCTGTGAGGCTTGGACAAATTGTCTTTTGTCTGGGCCATTCAGCTCCACAGTCCTGTGAGTCTGAGCTCATCTGCACTGCTCTGTGAGAAGCCCAGGTTACCCTCTTGCATGGGTTTTTTTTTTGTTGTTGTGTTTTGTTTGTTTTTTAATGTATTTGGTATAAGGTCTCACTACACAGCTCAGACTCGTGGTGAGCCTCTTTTCAGCCTCCCCAGTGCTGGGATTATAGGCACTTGCCACTATGCCAGGACTTGGTTGCCAGATCAGCGTGCCCTGGGGGTGGGGCAGTTGTAGCATGTGGTACTAGGGGTTGAACCCTGGTTGCTGTGCTTGCCTAAGTCCTGAGTCCTGCCAGAAATGTGACGCAGCCCAGCTCAGGTCCTGCCCCAAGCTTTTTGGTAGTCACTTCAGTTCCTCTGTGTGTTCTCTGCTCTTCTTCACCCAGCTGCCTTTGCTTGTGCTATTTAGCACGGCCCAGCCCCTCACTCCTCACCCTTCTGCCCTTGGCTCTCACCACTTGCTTTGGGCTCACCCACAAACACCATTCATGCCCACATTACGAGTCATCAGCTAGATGACATTCCAACACAGGGGGTACAAGATGGGTGCAGCCAGGCTCCTGCCGTCCAGCAGCTCCACCCTGCACAGTTGGCACAAAGCTGTAGGAGACGCATACGGTGAGTGCAGACTTCAATATTGTGTGACCCAGCTGCTGTGGTAGAACAGGCGCCAGAGGTCCTGGATCACAGAGGAGTGGTGCTAATCCAGACCACAGGCTGGGAGCAAGATTCCTGGGGACCTGAGGAAGAGGTTGGGTCTCTCCTGGGTGCTGCATCTTTTAAGGGTAACTGTGTCTCCATGGGCCTCTGCCCTCCCTGCCCAGGTAGAGCCATCTGCCCAAGTTTTCACAGCAGTGGGAGTGACTACCCCTTGCTGGCCAGCATTGCCATTGGTTCAGAAGTGTGGCAGGAAGCAGTTAAAAAGGTCTTGATGACAACAAATCAGTAAGAGGCCTGCCTATGCTATTGAAAGGAGGCCAATGAAATTCAAGTGAGGAGGCCTGAAGCCATCTTGGGTCCAATCCTGTTCTGAACTCAATGTATCTTTCTGGAGCTCAACCTGAGGTTGCAAAGAGTTGGCTACATTAGCTGAAGAGGAGGGGAACTACTGCCGGTAGAGGTAGGCTCCTTTCCATGGGTCTCTGCCTGCCACATGAGTTCATTGGGTTCAGGATGAGGGGAAAAATCTAACTCACTGAGAAGTTCATCCTTACTATAGTATACTAGAGTTTAGAACCTCTCCCTTGAAGTGTTAATACATGGTTGTTGGAGAGGGACACACAGGATTGATGTCCATGTGGCCCATTAAAGATGATGGACTAGTAAATGTGACTTTGAAAGATTACCCTTTCCCATCAGATAGTCTTTCTCTCTTCCTTTCTCCTCCACTCCCTCTCTCCCTCCCTCTTCCTCAGTCTGTTTTTCCCTCTTCCCATCCCCTCCCTCCTTTTCTCCCTCCCTCCTGTGATAAAAACTGGGTTTAGGGCCCGGCAGGATGGCTCAGTGGTCTAAAGCGCCTGCTTGGGAAAGCTTGGGCGGCTTTAGGGACCGCGGTTTGATCCCCGGCGCCGTGTGCTGCGCCAGCCCTGCCCTCGGGGTGGGCTGAGCCGACCATAAAAATGAGTGAATAAACAAAGGTTCTGAAACAAGAAAAAAATAAAAAAATTAAAAAAAAAACAAAACAAAACTGGGTTTAGAATATCTCCCTGGTTAATTCTATGCATTTCCTTTCCCAGACCTGGAATCAGTCATTTCTCCAAGGGGCCTGACTACTTGCAAGGGGAAGTGCTTTTTAGACACTGTACCGTCCCATGTAAAAAATATGAGGGCAAAAGCCTTTTGTGGAAAAAAACAAAAAACAAAACAAGGCCAAACAAACTCCATGACAATAAAAGAAGTATTAGAGAAATGAGAGAAACCAACAGCCAGGAGTCAAGATATCACTGGCCTGTAGAAGAAGCCTGGCACATAGTAATATTTTCACTGAGGTTAAGTAAAATCAGTATAGTTCCAAGTCCCCGATGACACTGATGCCTGCTGCCATCTCTTGGCTCCTGTCTTAAACTGCTTCAAGTTGAAGGCTGTAGTATTCTGACACCTTGTGGTGGTTTTTATTTTAGTACCCAGAAACACAGACAACAAACAAAAAAAAAAACTTAAGGAAGCATACTCTAAAAGTCTAAATATTTCTCCTTCCTGATATTCTTTCTTACTTATTTCACTCTTAAAATTGAGATTAATTTCTAAAGGAAAAATGACTTCCAGATACAATTCATTTACAACATGGTGTTGAACATCTACCCAATTTCTGACCTTGATTTCACTTATTTTCTTTCTTTTCATTGGTCGGTCTCACCTAGTGTAGTAGCTATTAATTTTCCCATTTCTCCTAGGAAAACTAAGAATTTATATGTAGCACCACAAAAGCTAATAAGTACCAGATATTTGTTTAGTCTGTTTCAACTGCAAAATCTTGCAGTCTTCCAATGTACTACGTTGTCTTACCTTACAAGCTACAGTAGACATTTTGAAGTGAAAAATGATGGCCTAAATCACGGAATATTAGTTGTAGAATACTGACTGTTCACTTTGATTTAGAGAAATAAAATGTGTTTTTCATAGCCCATTACTCTCTAGATGCGTAAGATTTGTTGGCATCACAGGAAAAAATGGAGTTCCTGTGTGTAGGTGATCCATTTTATACATGGGATGGAGGAAATCTGTGTGGCACAATTTGCTGTGTCCTTACTAATATTTCCTGAAATGTTCAGGCTATATTTTCAGTGGATAAGGGTGAACTTATGCCACATATTCCACCATATTTTCATTAAATTTATTTACTAGATGTGGAGTGAGTCATACAACAAGCAGAAAGTGACCAGGTAGAGAATATATTGTATTATAGCTAATGCTGAATCTTGAAAATTATCTTCATGAGTTATAAGATTAGAATTTAGTTTAAGTGAATTGACATTGGAGTTTAGTTTCCTCCACAGATGGAAGAGTTTTAGGCTCTAATAACTTATCACAAGAACTACAAATTGCAGATTGGCCCAAAGCTGAGTATGGCGGCACATGCCTGTAATCTCATTTCCTTGGGAAGCTGAGGCAGGAAGATCACAAGTTCGGGCCCAGTTTGGGTAACTTAGTGACAACCTGTATCAGAACCAAAGCAAACATTAGAAAGAAGGCTTGGAGATACAGCTCACGGAAGCCCTGGGTTCAATCCCCAGTACAACTACCACCAACAAAAGATAAAATAAAGCCAGCTCAATTCTGCCACCAAAAAAAATCTTAATATTTGGTACCTTGGTTACTTTTCTCTCTTTGCTGGGACAGAATACCTGACAGGCACACACTTAGTGGAGGTTTTAGTCCATACTTGACTGGCAGCATTGGATCCTGAATTAGTTACCAGCTCTAGCAGCCTGCTTCAGTGATGGCATGAGGCTTGGGGTGGTGTTGGGAAGGATGGACAACTAGATACAAACTATGAGGAGTTGGTGTAAAATCAGTTATAGACATGTTTCCAGGGGACATTTGGTCTGATGTGGCACGCTAACGTTTTGCACTGCACTTTGTTGTCACAGAACACTCCAGTCCTGTAGTCCAGCACATGTTTCCTTTGATAGCTTCACTACGCAGCCTACCTAGGGAAGGTATTGAGTAAATGTGGGTGCAGAGAATGGGAAACTTTGCCACCTTCACTTCTATCTTAGTTACTTTCCTTGTTGCTGGGACAAGATACTTGACACCTGCAACTTAACCAGTTTCAGAGGTCTCAGTGGTCTCAGTGTTGGCGTGGGCAGTGGCACCATGAAAGGAGCTAAACCACAACAGGCTCCGTCCATGCTCCCCTCTGGTTTTTCCACTTCAGCATGCTCAATGCCTTGACAGTTCTCCCCAAAATGCTGTTGCACATAATAGTTTCTGCTTAAGAGTCATGTTCCTTTTTACACTTTTGGGGTGGGAGGGGGGTAGTTGTTTTGTTTTATTTGAGAAAAGATATTACTGCAACCCAGACTGGCCTGGAAGTTGCAGCCCTCTGTGTGTTGGCACTTACTATTGTGCATCACCACACTCAGCTCTCCTTTCTACTTTATAATACCAAGTGTTTCCCTTTCCTGAGTATTTGTTGCTCTTTAAAACATTCACTACATTAGTTCTTCTTTTATTACATTTAACAGTTTTGTTAAGACTTAGCCATGGTAGCCAAGTTCATATAATTGAATGGTGTTGATGTTCAAGAATATTGTTCTTCTGAAATGATGATATCCTTATTATGTTTTAGGAGACTAGAATTTAAATGCACTTTCTCATCCTCTTAGTGCTTTACAGCACTACCTTCATTATTCAGTCATTGTCACCTGTATCAGACCTCTCATTAAATAGTGGTATCCTGGTCACCATTTCATATGCAGGAATACACTCCTGCAATGAAAGGGATATCGCCATTGTAGACCAATACTTTGTGCTATAGTCAGGACAGGAAGTCCTCTCTCTGATGCAAAGGAGTCCTTGGAACTTTCTAATTAAAACAAAGCCTTCTTTTCCTTTCAGGTTAAAATACTCCAAGCCACCGGGCTACCCCAGCATCTGTCGCACTTCGTGTTCTGCAAGTACAGCTTCTGGGATCAGCAGGAGCCAGTGATAGTGGCACCGGAAGTAGACACCTCTTCCTCCTCACCCATCAGCAAGGAACCTCACTGCATGGTTGTCTTTGATCACTGCAGTGTGAGTTTGTTTTCTAGTCCCGGTTTAAATTGCTCTTGTGTAAATGAAATTAAAAAAACACACGTATTTCTTTGGAGCAGAGTTTCTTAGGGTGAAGATGGAATAAACTGAAGTGTCATGCAGTAATTCATCCATAATCAAAGATTATGTTTGTGTTAAAATTAAAGGAAAAGATAAATGATTTTATTGTCTGGGTGTAAGGGGCACACCTGTAATCCCATTGCTTGGAAGGCTAAGGCAGCAGGATTGCTGCAAGTTCCAGGCCAGTCTGAGCTACTTAGAAACCCTGTCTCAAAAAACCCAAACCAAACCAGACAAAACCCTGAACTTTATCCAGTACTCTGTTATTGCTTTCATTGGCCCTTACCCATTATATTTAATGGTGGAGCTCTTATCAGCTGAAGAAACATTCATAGTTTAGTTGCTTAAAGTAGTTATAGTCACTTTCCTTGTATCTTGTAACCAGCAAAGCCTGGACTGATAGGTATCCAAATCTTTTCTGGTGTTATACTACTAAGATTTCTGTTTCACTTACTTAAAACAGAGAAATATTTCTAATGTATTAAAGGTGGGCAGAGAGAGTGGGTGGAGATACTATTAGAGATGGGAAATTCGCTGACTTCATTAATAAAACAATTCTAATTGAAAAATGCTGGCTTATAAAAATAAACAAATGGGAGAAATTTTTTAAGTTAGGTGATCTTTTTTTTTTTTTTTGTAGAACCAGGGATCGAACTCAGGACCTTGCACTTGCCAGTCACGCACTTGTGCCCCTGAGCTATCTCCCCAGCCCCTGAATTATTAACTTCTTAACAAATCATTTCTATAGCATATTACTGCTACTACCTTATTACATGTACAATAGTAGCTTATTTCAAGACATATGTCATTATAGTAATACTTAATGAAGTTATACTTTCAAAAATAGCTCTCAGACTTGGCGGCACAAACACCTGCCTGACAAAATGCATTGTCCTCAGTTTGATTTCCAGTACAAGAAACTCCAAAAATATTGCTGATAAATCAGACTGCATTATTCATTTTAAATACTACTCTTTCAAAATGAAAAGTTTAAAGTTGATAGGTTCATGAACTGAATTCTTTCCACAGTTTTGGTCACAAACCAGATTGGACAAGAACTGAATTAAATTCAATGGTTAGGGTGAATGTTGACCTTACAGGAAGGGTTTGCAACCAAAATCATGGAAAGAAGTTCATGAATGGAGCCACCATTCTATCTTTAAAGGAAAGAACCTTAGACCATTTGAGCATTCTGTAAGCTTTTGGATGATATCTCTGTCATAAAATGCAAATATTCTGTTCATTTCTTTGCTTCATGATAGGATTAAGCACATGATGTCCAGTGTAACCATACTATTAGCAGAAAGTATTTGCTATTTTGTAATTACATGTGTCATTTTTAGGAGTTTTCTGTGAACATCACTGAAGACTTCGTAGAGCACCTTTCGGAAGGGGCCTTGGCAATTGAAGTTTATGGACATAAGATGAATGATCCTCGAAAAAACCCAGCCCTGTGGGATTTGGGAATCATCCAAGCAAAAACACGGAGTCTTCGGGACAGGTAAGCTTTAGATACTTGTTGGATTGTGTTTATAATTTAAAAAAGATTGATGCAGATTCCTACTGTCATTTTTAAGTAAAGGTTATAATTTCCTGAACAATACTAGATCCCAGGAATAGATATTGTCTGCATTGTATTAGTATATCATAGTTAAGCTTCCTTAATAGTGGACTTTGGAAGTGTTGGAAGTAAAGTGTGTAACTATTCAGTAAGAAACAGACTGGGCATTGGGGTGTGTATCTGTGATCCCCTCAGGTTGATCTGTAAATTTGAATCAAGCCTGTTCAGTTTAGCAAGACACTATCTGAAAGACAGAAATAAAAATGAAGGACTCAGTGTGAAGGCCCTGGGTGTAATCCTCAGTGTGGCCAAGTAGGGTGGGGGTAAGGGAGAAGGGTGGATGGAGATCTTTGGTAGTGTTCATATTCCCATAGCTCACAGTTCTTTATGAGCTGTGTCAGTGATGGAAGGAGGTAGGCTGGTTTGTTGACTTAAAAGGGAGTGACTGAAATAGAAGATGTTTTTATATTCTAATTATAAGTGAGGACCAGATTTCCTTTTTCATTTTCTGCATTTAGAAATTTTTTAACAACTCCTAAGTGAGGAGGTAAGATTTTTATCGTGATTCTCTGACTGGCCTGAGAAAAGATTACTGTGAAGTTGCTGAAGTTATGGCACTCCTTTTCTCTGCAGAAAGATAATCCCTGCACTCGATTCTGTACAACTGATTAGAATGTTCCAGTTTTTGAGTAACCACTTTGAAATAGATTTGTCCTTGCCTCGTAAGTGCAGGGTCCTGAGTTCAATCCCCAGTACTGCAAGAAAAAAAAAAAAAAAAAAGAGGAAAAGAAATAGATTTGTCATTGTATTATCAACAAATTAAGAGTAGCCATCTCTAGTTCTGATGTTAACTTAAACTTTGCTTTTCATTGTATTTGCCATTATGTGCATTGAATTATAGCTCATTCCCCTGAGTTGCTATATCTATAGGTCATTTTCTTTTCTTTTTTTAAATTTTTGTATTTAGTATACAGGGTCTCACTACACAGTTCAGACTTGTAGTGATCCTGCTGTTTTTAGCCTCGCCAGCTCTGGAATTACAGGCATTGGGATTAGAGGTCATTTTCTTTACTAAGTTTCATATGCAGGAGTGCCTGTATTGAAATAAAAACGAATGATTTCCCAAACACTACAACTGTTTCCTAGGTGGAGTGAAGTTACCAGGAAGTTGGAATTCTGGGTTCAGATCTTAGAACAGAATGAGAATGGTGAATACTGCCCTGTAGAAGTGATTCCTGCAAAGGATGTCCCGACAGGAGGCATCTTCCAACTGCAGCAGGTAAAGAGATTGCCGGTGTTCATATTAAATCTTCAGCACCCAAAGGCTTACTATGGGATTTTATTTTGGCCTGTGCTTGGAATTGGACCCAGTGCTTCATGCATATTAACCAAGTGCTCTACCACTGAGCTATTCCCTCATCTACTATTGGATTCTTTTTTTAACAGATGTGTTGGTGACAGTAAAATCTAGACTAGCTAAGTCAAGTGTTACATTAAGTTCTTGGTTCTATCAGGAGTAGCTGTTTTGAAGAATATGTACCTTTATTAGAATGTTGGGAAAAAGTATGCCACGTTTATAAAGGTTTTTCCTATACAGATGGCAAGGGTAAAGACACTGCGCCTGGAATTGGAACCTTCAGGGAATAGGGCCATGTGTAGGAGCTGGGAAGCAGAAAAACACTGTCACAGAAGCTTGTGGCAATGAATTGAGAGGCCCTTGAACACTAGATGACCTGAGTCTAGTGTTTGGACACTGGGACATTTTATTTTTGAATATGAAAGTGGCAGAGAGCAGTTGATTAGGCATAAGCATGTGGAATCTGGGTAGGTAGCCAATGGTAAGACATTAGCAGTCACAAGAAGTTCACTACAGTAGTTGAAGTAGACTTGTCAAAGCTTTTCTGTGAGCAGAAATCCATACCCAGCCCTTGCTTTCCTTTCTGTCACTGTCCACATCCCAGATCTTACCTCTCTGTGCAGTTGTACCCTTCTCGCCTTCTCAATAAGTCGCTTTCTGGATTAAGCAAAATGAAGAAAAGGTGGCTAATTGAAGTAATGTTTTAGACCATTAAAATATTTTCTGAGTGATTTTTTCCACAAACTCATTGGTGCCCAGTCCTTGGAAAAGATTAAATAAAAAGACATCTGTATCCCATCCATTGAAATGCAGCTTGATAGGCTCAGTGAGCACCTAAGTAGATTTTCCTGATCATGCTGGGCTCTTGGGAGGTGAAACTGCTGGAAAAGGGCAAGAGTAATTGACTGGAAATTGAATATTCAAATTGTAGTTTCCAAATGCTATTTTCTCTTCCTAAAATTTATAAATCAAATTTGAGACCAGTAACTTGGGAATACTAGGAATTCTTATTTATAATGTTCCTTCATTGTACATACACATTCACACAGGATCTATTCTGAAAACATGCTCAAGTAGAAATAGCTTCTTTCCGGTCAGTTCACTTTGTAGTTTAGTTTAAAATTATTTATAATGCAGAATAATATTAGCCTTTTTTCTAACTTGGATTGCTCATCTTTTAAATGTGTATTGTATTATACTGGTGGTGATCTACTGTTTAACTTAATATGTTATATATGTTTTTCTACAGAATGATTTTTTAATAACTACATAGTATTTTTTATATATGTCAGCTTATTTATGTTTTTGTTTTTGCTGTACCAAGGATTGAACTCAGGACTGTGTGCTTGCCAGGAAAGCCCTTATTCTACCGAGCTATCTCCCCAGCCCAGTTTGTTTGTTTGTTTATTTATTTATTTTTGCAGGACCGGGGTTCAAACTCACAACCTTGCACTTGCCCAGCAGGCACTTGTGCCTTGGAGCTATCTCCCCAGCCCCTAGCCCAGTTTATTTAAACAGTTATCATTAAACAGTTTAAGCATTTATTTGTATCTAATTTTTTGTTTTCCATAGTGCTTCTAGGTTCTCTACATGCATATGTTCTATTTACTTATAAATCAAATATGCTGCTAGGAAGTTGAATTACTGGGACAAAGGAAACATATATTTAAGTCATATTGCTCTACAGAGAGATTACACTAATTTAAATTCCTGCTCCATAGTATATGAAATTGCATTTCATAACACTTGGGAGGTATTGGAATTTCCCTTTTCAAATATAATTGCTAGTTTAGCAGGTGAAAATAAAGACATATTATGTTTCATTTAATTTGTATGTATTTGATTTTTAGTAAATTCAACTTATTACACAGCTATTTGAGTTTCCTATGTTAGAATGTTTTCTTTTAATATTTCTTTTTATTGGGCCCGGCAGGATGGTTCAGTGGTCTAAAACGCCTGCTTAGGAAAGCTTAGGTGGTTGCAGAGACCTCGGTTCGATCCCCGGCACCACATGCTGTGCCGGCCCTGCCCTCAGGGCAGGCTGAGCCGGCCATAAAAATAAATAAATAAACAAACAAATAAAAGTTCTGAAACAAGAAAAAAAATATATATATTTCTTTTTATTAAAGAAATATTATTTTTTAAAATTTTTATTTTATTTATTATTTTTATTCTTGTTTCAGAACCTTTGTTTGTTTATTCACTCATTTTTATGGCCGGCTCAGCCCGCCCCGAGGTCAGGGCTGGTGCAGCATGTGGTGCCAGGGATTGAACCACGGTCCCTGAAGCCACCCAAGCTTCCCCAAGCAGGCGCTTTAGACCACTGAGCCATCCCGCCGGGCCCAGAAATATTCTTATTTATTCTGTCGCTTTCTGTTTGCTTAAAAGGGAAATAACTAGTTTTCTTGACCACTTTTGAATTTGTATTTTAGTATTTAACGTCAGTAAGACAGATGTCGCCAGAGTTAAGTGCTTTTCTCAACATGAGCCTGTAGAGGTCTCTGTAAACCAAACTTTTAGAAACCAAGAAAGTGATTGTAAGACTCTTGCTCCAGGGGCAGTCCCGGCGAGTTCAAGTTGATGTGAAGTCTGTGCAGGAATCTGGGACTTTGCCGCTAATTGAAGAATGCATCGTGTCTGTTGGCATTGGCTGTGTGAAAGTGAGGCCCTTCAGATCTCCCAAGACGCACGAGGCCTTCCATGTAAGTCTCCGTGGCTCTTCCGTGCTTGTTGAAAGACAAAGCCAGACCGAAGAGTCCTTTGGGAGCTGTCAGAACACTGCTCTCTGTGAACAGTTCTTCCAGTATTTCTGTATTTGCTTTGTATGGCATTCATAGTACAGTACATTTGTGTGGAGTCACTGAACCAAACTGTTCCTGGCTTTGCCCTGTGTGTGGCAAGCAGATGGTTAAGTCCTCTCAGCCTCCACAAACTTCCCAGTCCTAAGAGTGATTACTTCCCAACACCACCCAGCCTGAACAGAAACCCCCCACTGGCTTCTAAAGACCGTTTGCCAGCAGGTGTCTGATTTCCCCTGGTGAGTGGGACTGTATGCCCAGCAGGGAGAGCATTGTACTGGCTGCAGAAAAGGTCAGACAGAGCTCTTCACTTCCCTCTGAGAAGCTCATGTTTTACTCAACTTCCTGAGGATTGGAAATCTCAGAAGTGCGGGTGAGAGAGTGGGAAAGCATGTAGTATCTTAATTAAATTAAGCATATAAACTTTGGGGGCAGGATTCAGATCATATAGTTTGGCCCAATTTTTGGATAAATGATTATTTTGGCTCTACATGTTGTAATCTTTCCTTTAGGAGCAAGAAGAGGACATGGACAGCTACCAGGTAATTGAGCACCTATTAGTCTCATCAAATCAGCTTGATTAGAGTACATAATTATACATTCCAGTATCTTGCTGTACTGTTACTTAATAATTAAGCAATTTCAATTCAGATAGTGCTTTTTTTAAATGCAGAACAGAAAACAATAAGTATTGTCTCCCAGGCAGGAAGGAAGGTGTATTGGGGTAGGACATCCCTATGACAGTGTCCTTTCCACCCAGGCACCTGAGAGAGCCATCTCCTCAGCTGCTCATCCTTGGTGGTGCTGCTCCAGCCCTGGGCTCAGCTGCCTTACACTGAGCATGTGTCAAACTCTAGGTGCTTTTCATATATGAATCAGCTGCAAATGCCCATTTTTCTGGAGTTGCCCAGGGTTTTGATGGGTTTTAGTGTTTCCTAATCTGCCAGATTTTGTTCATGTCTTTGAAGTTTCATCTTGTTAGTCATCATTTAGGACTGCCCAAGCTCTTTGGAGCCTCATTATGTCATCTAGTGTAGTCACTTTCCTGGTTTTGCATCATTGTAATTTGATAGAAATGTCTGCCTTCCTATAAGTCACTGATAAAGACATTGTATCAGATAGGGTTAAATGCAGAGTCTGATGGTGCAACAAGAGAGACTTCCTTCAAGCTGACATTATTCCACTAGTCACTGCTCTCTGGATGCGGTATTTGAGCCCTCTGTGGTTTCGCCCAAGTAGATGCGTTACACATTCCTCCATCTTGTCCACAAGAATGTCATAGGCTATTTAGTTAAGTGCCCTAGTGAGATCCAGACACTCGACATCTGCAGCACTCCACCGACCTGCCCAGTCTCATAACCTCATTACAGAAGGAAATGAGGTAAGACTGGCCTTTTGCAGGTGTTGACTGGTGGAGTTGTTAGTCTGTGGATAGTGACCCATCCTCTCGCACTCATCCCCAGCCCCCCAAAATACACAAAGAACAAGGGAAAGAAGTATTGGTATGTTGTTGTCAGGAGCATCATGGGTCACATAGGCAGTGCTTACAGGCTTTCAAGGATACTTCTGGTGGTTCTGTACTAGAGGTGTAGAAATCAGAAGACTGTTGAGTGTGCCTTGTGAGCTCCGTCTACCAAAGAGGGCACACAGAAAATTCTCATTGTGAGTGCTTAGAGTTCTACCCATGAGCCATTAGAAGAGGCTGAGTACCTGAGAACTTGAAACCACTGCCACTCTAGATAGTGATGCTGCCAGGTGTGGTGGTGCATGCTTGTAATCCCAGCACTTGGGAGGCTGAGACAGGAGGTTCAGTGCAAGCTCAAGACCAGACTGGGCTACAGAAGTGAGCTCAAGGCCAGCCTGAACTGCATAGTGAGACCCTGTCTCAAAAACACAAAAAGAAAAGTGATGCTTTACCTTCTGAGTGTTTCTGTTTTGGGTTATAGTAGAGTCATCTGTCAGTGCTAGAAAGGAAATGATTGTATAATACTTAGGTTCTTTTAAAATTATTTTTGTTATTTTTTGTTTATGTATTTGGTACAAGGTCTCACTATGCAGCTTAGACTTACAGTGATCCTCCTATTTTCAATCTCCCCAGTGTTGGGATTACAGGTGTGTGCCACCATGCCTGGACTTAGTCACTGGCTTAGCATGCCCAGAGGCAGAGCTGGCATGGGTTGTGGTGCTAGGAATTAAACCCTGGTCCCTGCACTTGCCTAAACAGGTATAGGTGCTTAATGTGCTGAGCTATTTCACTGGGCCAAAACTTAGGTTTTTAAATCATGTTAGAAGAAAATAAGATAGAGAATTAGTTGCAGATATACCATCTTGACATTATATTGAATGTTGTTCCCCTTATTTTCTACTAGGATCGAGATTTAGAGAGACTACGTAGAAAATGGCTAAATGCATTAACAAAACGTCAGGAATACTTGGATCAGCAGCTGCAGAAGCTTGTCAGCAAACCTGGTAGGAAGAGCAAATTGCACACCTCCCTCCTCCCCAAGTCAATGAGCAGCTGACCCTCTCTGGGACCATTTAAGTGAAGAGCTATGTCAGCAATGGGCATGGCAAGCCTTTCAAGAAAAAATTCACCATCGGGATAAATTTTAGTGTAGCCCTCACTTCCCAGCAAAGAAAGAACATAGCAGGCCAGTGTTACCCTTCAGGATACCCTGAAGAAGGTACTGACATAGCCTGTCCAAGGGATGTGAACATTGTAACTCTGGCCAGATGGCCTGCACACTGCCTTAGCATCAGTCCTTTCTTGCTGCTGGCTATGTCACCAGCCACTGGCCATATCACCAGCCAGAAGGCAGGACATGGCAGATCCACTACTTATCAGGGCTGGCAGGACTCCCAGGTCTCACATGTACTCCTGATGTTCCAGATAAATCAGAAGACGATGCTGACCGGGAGGCACAGCTCCTGGAGATGCGGCTGACCCTGACCGAGGAGAGGAATGCAGGGATGGTCCCCTCTGCAGGCAGTGGCATCCCTGGTGCCCCAGCAGAATGGTAGGATGCACAGCTCAGCACAGAGCATTCTCTGGGCCTCTGCTTTCCCCTTGAGGTTTTGGGTGCTGTAGTTAGTGGAAGATTCAGGGTAACATGTGAGGACGGCGTTGTTTGAACTTAAGGAACTGTTAAATTATTTTCATGAGTTGAATGACTATGATCTAAAACTGTTTTATTAAATAACATTTTTATTGGCCAAAGTAATTACACTTTCTGAGAACTAAAATCAATATTTAGCACCACTGCATTTGATATTAAAAATTGTTGGCATGGTAATTAATGCGACCATTAACTTCTGTACAAGAATACTTGGTTTCAAGAGATGGTGCATCCCACCAGTGTTTGGTTCTAGTGCTGGCTTAAACTCGTCTGTCAGCAAATGTTCCTGTGTCACTTTGCAGAAATTCAAAACAGTAAGTCAAACTATGCAGAGTTCAGAAGCACACCATTTTCTGAGAAGCGAATTGGGGCAGGGGTTCCCTCTAATAAGGATATGGGTCCTCTTAGGCTAGCTTGATGTGTTGGGCTATGTGGGACAGCAGTTATGGTTCAGTTTCAGGGCATCTCTCCTATTGGAAAACCATGCCCCTAACCTGGAGCAGCTTGAGGGTACTGGGCTGTGTCCCCGTGTCTGAGCAGCAGAGGGTCTGCTGTGTTTGAGGTGACACCTATCCTTCCTATTTTAGGACCCCGGTGCCTGGGATGGAAACCCACATTCCTGTTATATTCCTAGACTTAAATGGTGAGTTCAAAGGGTTTCAAAGGCTCACTTCATAGATTAGTGCGTGATAGTACTTAGATGGTGACCAGGTATGTCATTAGATACTCTGTCACCCTGAGGTGACAGTCATCTTGTGAATGCTCATATGCATAGAGACCAGGTAGTTTGGAAGTTGTCATTAATAGCTTCCTGGCTATGTTCCCTGTCTTGTTGCTGTAGCCCCCAGGCCATGTGTTTTCTACACTAAAAATATTTTCCTATTTATTTCTCAGGGAAGACTGCCCTGGAAAGTTTTGATACCTGGCAGTAACTATGTGTCACATTTCATAGCATTATTAAATTCACAATGTATCTATCTTACTTCCTCTGTGAGTTTTCCTGCATTCATCCCTGCACTACCTGCTTTTGAAGAAATAGCTTGTTTTACATGCACAAACACTATGTAATCTAGCTGTAGGAGGGAAAACAGAAAATAAAGAGAAAGTTAGATTATGGATCTAAAAGTAAGTCAAAGGTGAGCAGTGAAGTTCCTACACCATCTGCCGGGGGACTGTGTGTAAGAATGAATGCTCTTAAGTAGACAAGTGTGGATATTCTCAGTGGCTCCTTTCACTGATTGGGAATTGAGTTGTGATGCCAGGGGGCTTAATGTCACACACCCCTGAGCTGATGGTGTGTGCACAGTTAGAGAATAACATGGGGCCTTTCCCACAGCCTGTCCAACAGGCTGAGAGGGTTTGCTTTTTAGGTATTGTTGTAGGACTCTGTCCTCCTTTCTTGGAGATACAGGTGACTCGGCTTTGTTCTTTCCTAGATAGGTAAGGCAAAAGGGTGATACCTTAAAAAGTGGTCAAAGTGAGCCCCAGGAAGACCTGGGTATATGAAGAGAGGCTTAGGATTCTGTTGGGCACTCCATACATTCCTGGTCCACCCGTTCCCACTTACTTTTGATGCCCATGACAGGCTTAAGACAATTGGGAAGGTAGGTTGATCAGGCTTGGGAGCAAATAGACATAGGGCAACAGTGCAGTTTCTAGCTAGGGCTTCCAGCTTCTGGTCCCATCAGACTTTATGATGAACTTCACAGTCAGTAACTGAAATCACTCTCGCTTATTTCTTTTTTCTTCAGTGCACTAAAAGGTGAGGAACTAGGGTTGCAATCCCATCATTAACATTTATGAGCAGACCTTGGGTAACCACTTAGGTAGCTTGGCCTCATTTGCCTTCCACGTGAAATAAAGTATAAAGGGAGCAGCTTGGCTAAGGTAATTTCTTAAGCCACTTTCTTTCTCTAAGATCTGTGAACTGTTAAATGATCATCATCAGTATCATGTGATATTGCAGAGCAAAAGCAAATGAAATTCGAAGTGTAAGAATTTTGATAATATGCACATTGAAATTTAGCTGGCAGGAGTTGTCCTGGGAAACGATCTCTGTATTGAATGGACCTCTTTGTTCTCAGCTGATGATTTCAGCTCTCAGGACAACCTTGATGACCCGGAAGCTGGTGGGTGGGATGCTACCTTGACTGGGGAAGAGGAGGAAGAGTTCTTTGAGCTGCAAGTTGTAAAGCATCATGATGGGGAGGTAAGTCAAGCAGAACTTGTAAGGACCCAACAACAGAAGTTATTTTGACCTCTCCAGAAGCCCTTGGAAGCAGTCAGCAGAATAATCATTCTGGTGCCAGTGTTTCTCGATACATATATACAAATACCTTTCATTGCAACTTCCGGAAAGAGAGGAGCTCACACATTCTATACATTCTCCTCCCATTCCCTCCCCTCCCCTCCTTTCCTCTCCCCTCTTCTTTTGATGGAGGTTCTGAGTCAGTGTGGTTGCTGCAAGCCAGCGTGCTCAGGAGCTGTGCTTGTCCTCAGCTCTGAGAGGTGGAAAGAGACCGTGGAAGGGCAGGGAGTGCTGATGGCACCATGTCTGAGATTTGCTTTGAAATTATTTTGTAAGGACTTCGTAAAGAGGAGAAGAAACATGAAGTGAGCAGGTGGCCATGCCATCATTGTAATGGATGAATCAGGGTGATCACTAAATCTGGAGCATTTATTCCTTTGATTTGTGTGTGCTTTGAAAGTGACATGACAAGGTGTTTGAGGAGGGAAAGCTGACTTGTGGCAGCGCGTCATCACTGTGTGGTTTTTTGAGGGTGCAGAACTTGTATCTAACATAGGAACACACTGCCACTAGCCCTGCATCTCCTGGAGAGGGTGCACTATGTGGTGACCCAATTCCCATGTGCAGCAAGAAAGGCTCTGCGTAAGCATTTCAGGTCAAAGGGACATGATAGCTAGATGTAGGGTTGGGATCCTGGGCTGGGAAAATGGAAACATTTGAATGTGGACTCTAAATAATAGCATTGGATTGGTGTTAAATGCCCTAAAGATGATGGTTATCTCACTAGCTTACTCAGACATAGTTCAGCAAAAAAAAAAAAAAAAAAAAAAAAAAAAAAAAAAAAAAAAAAAAAAAAAAAAAAAAAAAAAAAAAAAAATTGTGTATGTTTGTTTGTAGACAAAGAGAAGTAAACATAGCACAACTTACCAGTGAGTGGGTTTTGATGAAAAGTACATTGGGGGGTGCTGTACTGAAGTTTTGCAGCTTTTTTGATATGTGAACATTTGTTAAAAAGTGAAAACACTCAGGCCAGCTTCCTTTGCACTGTCCAGACTGAGGTGGTTGGGGCCTCATGCTTGCATTCCTCAGATGCCATCTCTGCAGGGCCGTGCTGGTCAGAGTGCTCCAGCCCTTCCTGAGGTGGGTCTCTGATGAGGGGTTTGGTGCTGGGAGAAGAAGACAAAGCTTTCTCCTGTCTCATCTGCAGGCAAGAGCGGAGGCGTCCTGGGACTCCGCGGTGCACAGCTGCCCGCAGCTCAGTAAAGGCACACCGGTGGACGAGCGCGTGTTCCTGATTGTGCGTGTGACAGTGCAGCTCAGCCACCCTGCTGACATGCAGCTGGTCTTAAGAAAAAGGATCTGTGTCCAGGTTCACAGCCGCCAGGTAAGGCTGGGGTCCTTGCTTAGGCCATGACTTTAATCATGGGTCTGACTTCTGGTCAAATAGGCTGGGAGCACTGAGCTTTGCTTTCCAGTGACTGTCCCTGTGATGTCACTGAATGTGTCATCCTGATTTCCTTGTAGGCAGTACTGAGTTGTTCAGCTGAATTCCCTAAGAGATTCACTCATTGCAGCCATTCTTTTGGGTGCCTCATAGCCGGTCCAGGGCAAACTTGGTAGTCTGCTAGTTGCTTTTTTTCCAATCTTCAGCAGCTTCTATTTACCCTTTTCTTTCCAGAGCTTTTAGTCCTGAAAGTCTATGGTTCATCTACTTGGCTTTGAAATAAAAAGATAAAGGAAGCAATCTTGCTGGTCCTTAGAGAGCCAGAGTCCGTTTGTACCCACAGAGGGCTCACATGGAGATTTTAGAGAAGGATAAAGTGCTCAGAATGGACAGTGGCAGTCTACCATATGCCATCTGTATGCCATACAGACAGGGTGCTGGACAGGTCAAGAGGTGGAAGCTGTGTCACAGAGAGACATAAATGCACATGCCAAGGAGGGAGAGGGACGGGCAGGGTACGTGGCAGATACCCAGGAACAAAGCCCTTCACTTACTGGATAATGAAGGCCCATGTGCCGTGCAAAAGGGTGTGATAGGCAGTGTGTAGGGAAGAAGGTATAAACTTCCGCTATTCCTGGTTTTGTCAGCGTAAGGATTTGAAAGTTGATTCTGAGGATCCTACTTAACTGTCTTCCTCCCTTTCCTGAGGCATTCTTAATACCAAACCCAGGACAGAGGAAAATAAATCTTTTCATTTAAAAGAGCATAGTCACGGTTGACAGACCCCTAAATGTAATCTCCACTCCTAAATATTAATCTTTAGTTCTAAATGTCACACTAATATTAATCTTGGAAACAAAGGCTAGTGGTAATGCTCTTAAGATTGCAGCTCTTTAGCTTGCTGGTTCAACATCAATAAAACCCAGGTCGTAGGGTTAGGGGTATATATCCATAATGCGCCTCCCTTACCTTCTTGTTGTCTCCCCATTCTTGTAAGTCTGGAAGGGACTGAAAGGGACACACTGCTCTTGGAGCATCTTAAAGAAAGGATTTCCTTTTCTGAATCAACCATCCTGGCTGCCAGGCTCCGAGCCCCACCTGGCACAGCCACACACACTGCACCATCCTGCACAGATGGACACATTGTGGAGTGACCACATTCAGTTGATTTATTTTAATCATAGGAATAATAAGTTGCCACATTTCATCATGGTTGAAATACTTTAGAAAAATATTAAAGTCTGCCATTTTTCCTCTCATCTCAGATAATCTCATTCTTTAGAAATTGCTGCTTTATAGAAAGAACAAGGATTTCCACAGTGCCCTACTACATTCAAGGCAGCCTTGCTAACTCCATGCAAACATATAAAAAGCAAGATAGCTGTGTCCTCCACACTGCCCTCCCCATAAGGTTGTGGTCGCTCCACCCAGACTCCACCCGGGGTCCCTGATCTTGGCTTATCACAAGGCCAAAGTTGGGAGCTCTCAGGAGCTCATATCTTTTAAAAAGCTAACTAGATACAACTGAAAGGGAAATAAATTAGGTAGACTTGTGAAATAATCTATTTTTACCTCAAATGAATTGATTTTTCTGTTTCCTTGAAGGGTTTCTGCATGTTTCTGCTTTCCTTTTTGCATGAGGAGAAAGGCTCAGGGCCCTTTTCTATTCTGTCTCTTCCTTATCTTTATTCACCAATTGCATTCCGCCCCCATCGCTGCTTTCTTCAACCTCTACAGGATGTTCAATCATAGCAGCATCTCCAAATGAGTCATCTATGCATTAATTCAACAGTTCAATTCCTAACTGTGCAAAGAGCGCAGTCAGCATAAACAATGACCAGGCACTCTTAAATCATCCTTCATAACGATCCTGCTTTGGTCAAGAATTTAATGCCTGAACTTGTCAATATTCATGGTGTAAGATGTCCATTGTGTGAGGGGGACAGCACAATGTGCTGTCGCCAGTCCTCATGTCCATCTGAGTTAGAAGGTCATTTTGTTTCTTTCCGTAGCATTGAAGCAGTTTATCCAGATGCCTGGCACCAGGTTTCAGCTTAGGATCTGTACTTTCTGTGTGTTGGAGACAGGACCTGTCTCTCACGCACGGCAGCATCTGATCAGTTGGTTCTGTGCACTAAGATAAAGCAGAGGACACTGTGTGTGGTGACACAGGTTTTACTTACCTGTATTGGAAATATGCAGCTGTCACTTGGTTAGTGTGAACACAGTACATTTTATTCTGTCTCTTTGTTAATGTAAACTTGGTTTGAGAGGAGAAAAACTAAATGTTCCATTTTGTTTTTCTCTAGGGTTTTGCTCAAAGTCTCCTAAAAAAGATGTCTCATAGAAGCTCTATTCCTGGCTGTGGAGTGACCTTTGAAATTGTCTCCAATATTCCAGAGGTGAAGGATTATATGTGATTTGAATGTACTAAAAATAAGCACCTAAAAAGAGCTAGCTCCTTGAAAAGTTACCTACCCGAGAAATATATTTTAAATGAAAATGTATATTTAAGGAAATGCTATTGATTTTTTTTTTCATGAATTTCCTGATCTTAACTCATAGTGCAATATACTTATGGTGTTAATGTTCAGTTTCGCTATTTTGGTAAAGAACTTTCCTTTCTACTGGGAGAAGTCCCAGGGACCTGCTCACACACCATCAGCCCTGCACATACTCCTCAGTCCAGGCCTTTGGATTTGTTGGCTGTCCAGTGAGCACTAAGTGGATAGTTTTGTGTTTTATTACAGAGGCGAGGTTTTGAAAACAATGTAGGTAAGTCACACAGCTTTAGTTTGAAATTTCTTATATTATTATAAGACACTTCCTTCTTTCTGGTAGAGTTAAATAGTAACTAATTTTTCCCTGAATCTTCAATTGACTTCCACAACAAACATTAGCTATTTACCTTTTTGGAGCCTCCTGAGCATTTAATAATTGAACTATTTGTAGAGTTGACTGATGGAGAACCTTAGGTCTGTAATAGTCTGTGCACTCCATTCATTGTGAGGATTAATGTAAGTATGTGCATATGATTAACTGGAGACTCACCACTAGTCTCTGAGTTTGTTTGTTTGTTTGTTTGTTTATTTATTTATTTGTCTTTTTTGAGACAGGGTTTCATTGTGCAGCTCAGGCTGGCCCTGAGCTCACTTTTTTAGCCCAGGCTGGTCTCAAACTCACACTGATCCTCCTGCCTCAGCCTCCCAAGTGCTGGGATTACAGGCGTGCGTCACCGCGCCCGGATTAGTCTCTGAGTTTAAATGTTTTGTTTTCTAGTTGTTTGTCATCTTAAATCTACAAAAGGCCTGACCTTCCTTGAGAACGTCAGGCCTAGCGCACTGTCTTCCCATTTTTTTTCCTCTCTACATCCTTCCCCTCTTTTTTCCCTCCTCTCTGTAGATTTCTAATCCTTTGAAGTGTTTTTGTTGTTGTTGTGTTGTTCAGGTGGTACAATCTCAAAAGGGAAGCAATGTGGGGGAAATCAGCTGAAGGGCAAACATACCCTTATGTGCTTGGGCCAAGATAGAAATTGTCAAGCTTTGTTTTCACATTATCAGACCTGATGATAAAGAAAAGGAAAAAATGGAACTGCAAGCTTATTGTCTAAAGACTAGACTTAAAACAAATGAAAAAATACCCTTAATAAGCAAGCCCCTGAACATTCCTGATGTTCCATTTTCCTGAAACCAGGAAGTGGTCCTAGAACAGAGAGCAACACAGTTTCTGCCTTTTCTGCTCCCCAAAGCAGAATGGTGTCCATTGGCTGGGACGCCATCCTGGGAGCTGGTGGGGCACTGCTCCAGGACCTGGAGAGCTGGACTCTCCTTTCCTCTGGTAGAAAATGGCTTTCTCCTGTTAACTTGGAATCCTTGTTTTCTTGGTTAATACAGTGCCCAAAGGGAGACAAACATTTTTGGGAATTTAAGCCATCTTCTAACTTTCCCCTCCCCATTTTATCTTTTCTGAGACTAATTTACATTTAAAAATACATATTTGAAGTTAGAATGTCTTATGGCATCTTAAAATTAATTGGCAGTCTTTTTTTTGTTAGTCATATATAAAATGTTTGTTTTTCAGTTGGCATTTAAGATGCAGTGGCATACGGATGTACATTTTGTACTTTTTGACATTATCATCTGAAATTACAAGTAAATAAAGGATCTGTTTTTTTCCCAAGGAGTAATTTGTTATGAAGCAATTTTACCTGAAATAATTAAGTACATTAATAAAGTCCTCCCTGACTAGGGAGTTTTGCATTTATATTCCATGACCAGCTCCTGTTGGAGAAGCAGGGAGGGTGCTGCCTGAGCGCATGAGTGTGATTTGCCTGAATTCTTCTTTCTTGGTTGACCACTTTGGCCACTGCTGCTCCTGGTTGAGGGTAGAGGACCTGCATCCTGTTTTGGGGGCATGAATGCTGATTGGCAGTATGCTGTTTCCCCTCCCATCTCCACTGTATGTCTACTTCCCATAAGGATTGATGGGTTCATCTTTGTCTAGCCCAGTAGCCTAGCTCCCCTTCCCTTGCTAGCTCCCAGGACTTTCAGGTGGCCCCTTCCTGTGGTAGTAGTGTTGGGTCGTTCTTTTCTGGTTCACCTATAGCATCTTTCCTGACCAGTAATTTCGGTTTTTTTTTTTTTTTTTTTTTTTTTTTTTTTTTTTTTTTTTTTTTTTTTTTTTTTTTTTTTTTTTTTTTTTTTTTTTTTTTTTTTTTTTTTTTTTTTTTTTTTTTTTTTTTTTTTTTTTTTTACCATGAAAGTTGAGTAAAGAACAGTTTAGCTAAGAATGTGCTGTTTACCCTCAGTTTGAACAGCCTCAGTGTTAACTGTTTACCCTAGTCATGGTTTCCTGATTCCTGTGAAAAAATAGCATTTTGAGTTCCAAAAGTTGATGTCAACATGGAATTTTGGGATCTAACCTCTTTGTCAATTCAGAACTGTGTATCAGGAAGTTTCTGTAGCACTTTCTTCTTCAGGGTACCTATTGTGAACACAGTATTTGTTCTTCAGGATGCCCAGGGAGTGGAGGAACGAGAAGCATTAGCTAGGATGGCAGCTAATGTGGACAACCCAGCTTCTGCTGACTCAGAGGCACATATCGAGAAGTACCTCAGGAGCGTGCTGGCTGTGGAGAACCTTCTGACACTGGACCGCCTTCGCCAGGTCAGTGAAGTTTGTGGCACCACAGAACATAAATGCCACATGGGGTTGTTGTGGCTGATGCCTGAAGAGCTTACTCTGATTAACTCTGAGTGACTTGGGGTAATTGAAATTGGATCATGCTGTCCTGTGAAGTACAGCTGCTATCTTTGTACAGTGTTGTCTGGACACATCTCTCGTGTGTATCTTCCCTGACTCCTAGGAAGTAGCAGTGAAGGAGCAGCTGACAGGCAAGGGGAAGCTGAATAGGAGGAGCATCAGCTCCCCCAACGTGAACAGAGTAAGTAGTGTTGTGTTCAGGACCTGTTCTCTTCTCCACCCTGTGTGTCAGTCACGTGGCCAGAATCACTTCCTCCTGGCACTGACTCTGGAGCCCTGGCTACACACTGTCATGTCCATACTTGCCTGCCACCGTGCCTGCCCCTGCAGTGGGGGAGCTGTACACTTCTGATTTCCTGTCACCAGGGTTTGTGGAAACCACACCAGCCAGTTCATTCTTTGGGCAGAGATCAATTGCACTTCAGTTGAGGAGACACCTCAGTTATCAGCTGAGTATAGACGGGTCCCTTGCAGGCTATCAGGGTGGTGCAATGCATGGACAGGCTAGGGCATCAAAATGGGCTTGTCTGATTTTTTAAAAAAGCATAATGTATAATTTATGTGCATATTAAGCTTGGAAACCTTCTTCACAGAGTAGCTTTCTCCTTTCCTCACTTTTAGTAAAGATGTGTATATGAGAAAATGCAGTCTTGTCGTAGCTGCACAATATGAAAAGGCACAGTGCGAGTGTGTAGGAAAGAGTGGCTGTCCTGAGCTCTCAATGGTGAGAGGGCCACAAGGAGGCTTCTGTACTAGAGCACCCAGGGGACAGCACTCATGACCTCACACCAGAAAACTGGGGCCATTCTGAGATGTGTAGAAATGCCGCTTATACTCTCAGTCAGTATCTTCCATCCCCTCAGGAACTGATGTATTAAAATACAGTGGGCTGTACAGAGATTTGGTATTTGGAATCTTATCACTTAAAATAGCTTGTGGGTTTACATTTGCTCTCAGTACCTAGAGGAAGGCACAGGCTTTGGTCAGAACCCAGGGACTAGTATCCTTTCAATAAAAGGGGCTTACAGAGTGTCAGCTACCTCCTCAAGGCTAGCTGTTTTGTCTTCCTGAAAGCTGATCCCCAGATCTGCTATAAACCTCAGTGCGTATTGTGTCCTAGAGGCCACTGGCCAGCATGCTAGGCCTTCACAGCTCCCCGGTACTGCCCCTGGGTTCCTCATGGTCCCCCCACCCTGTGTCTGGCTCCTGTACCTGGGGACTGACGCTCTCTTTCTCCTCAGCTGTCTGGAAGCCGGCAAGATCTCATCCCTCCACACAGTCTGGGCAGCAACAAGGTTGGTGCTTGCCACTGTTTCTTTCTCTCTGAGGCCTGTTTCCCTTTTATCTGTCTCCTTCTCAAATGTCATATCACTTTCCCATGCTAGAGTTCTTCCTCCTCATCTGTATCAGGTGGAATCTGTTGGAAAGTGTTGAGAGTTCATTTCTTTTGATCTGCAGCTTAGTTTGCTTCTTGTTTATCCAAGAATGATGATTGGTTTGATTAGCTCACCTTAGCCCAGGTTGTGATTACCTGAAGAATGTAGAGTTTTTAAAAGCTTGATTATGTGGAGATTTTTAAATGTGAATAAAGTATCTTAAAGGAAGTATATATATACAAGAAAGAACGTTACTTTCATGTTTTTTTGGAAAGTTTATCTAACCCAGAGGTAAAATTCTGAGTTTCTTGAAAAATACAGCCAATTTTTTTTCTTGCTTTTCTGTTTTCCACTTTTCTTGTCTTAAAAGGGAAATGGTAATGAGGATGTGATTGTGCTTTATCCACACCAAACAACAGAGCGAGGGACAGATACTAGCCCCTGCTTGCTTACTGTTCTGTGGGGGGTTGGGAGGGGCTTCAGAGAGGCCATGACCTTCAGTGGAGCCCTGAAGGGTGATGCTGTGGTGCACGTGGGCAGGTGAGGACATGGAGCCCCCACGTTCCAGGGAACATGCTGGGTAGAGCCCTGCAAGGGCCTTGTGCAGAAATCTCAGCCCGGTATGCCAAGCAACCCTAGGCCCTGTGGCCACAGCACTTGAGGCTGGGCTCTGGGCTGCTGATTTAGAGTGGGGCGGTGTCTTTTTATCTTCTTTTAACTTGAAAGGCTATTCCTGTAGTCAGCCTCTGGTCCTATGACTGCATCCAGGTCGGCAGGTGACACGCACGTCCTCTTACTAAGATAAGCGAATCATTGCCCCTGCACTAGGGCCAGGTGAAGAAGGGTTTGGTGGCAGCTGCTTAGGGCCAGGCCTGTTTAATGAAGGACATGTAGGGAGAGAGAGGGAGTAGGAATCGAGGGTGAGGTAGGAACAACTGCTAGGGTGCCCTTTTCTCCTGATTGGATTGTGGCCCATGTCATCAGCTTATCTATTTAAAATTTTTAAAAGTTTTCTCTCAAGCCTTTGAAGTTCCTAGAAATTTACATTTATTGGCATTAGGTGATCCTTAATTTGTGATTATTGAAGGAGCAGTTATTGGAGAAATTACTGTTTTGTAAATGTCAGAGACCCATGTTTGGTTTTCCATTTCTTTTGGAGACCCTGGCTCAAAAAGACAAAAAAAAAAAGAAAAAAAAAAACACAGCCCTGTGTGAATGTGGATCCATTGGGTGGATGGCATGCAAGCACCGTCCTGCTGTGTAGACTGTATGGGCCCTCACTGCACAAATGTACTTTTAAATAGTGATGCCCAGATTGGACCCTGAACCAGCCCTGTCTCTTTGGAGCAGTAATTTTGGTGGTCAGTATCTGCTTCATACTAAATATTGCTTGGTACCTGGGTCCAAGACTGTAGAAGTCTAGGAGGTTCTGGAATGTGAGGAATTAGAGTTAATTTATGTTCAGCGCATAATGCAGGTAAGTATCGGGGACCTGTAGGCATGGGAACAGAAAGCTGGCAGCAGTGCTCCGAATATTCTTTGACCCCAGGATTGTGCAGAGAAGGGCCATCATGGTTTTTTGTTTGTTTGTTTGTTTGTTTTAGCACAAAGTATTTAATGATCAGGAGAGTTAAGCCAAATACATACATATATATATATATATATATATATATATATATATATATATGGAAGGATCTACAGGGTATTAAGGGTCCCACTATTAGACTGGACTTGTAGTGATCCATCTGTTTACAGTCTCACAGGAGCTGGTATTATAGGCATGTACCACCACACCCAGCCACTTTTGCCATTTCAGCTCTGACGGGGAGGGGGGTAGAGCTGGCCCAGCAGGCCTGGGGATTGAACCCCTGGCCCCTGGCCCCTGGCCCTGCTTGCAGGTGCTTCAATACACTGAGCTACTTGTCCAGCCCTCTGAGCCAAGTATAATTTAAACCTGGGTCTGGCAGTGCTGAATATGCTAGATAATACATCTTAAAATAATTAGAAAATGTATAAATGGTGTGTAACTATTTATAATGTATAAATTGTGTGTAGCTTGCAGACCATGTGGAGCTATCTCTGGGTTCTCTGCTTGTTTCTGTTTTGTGCAAATCTCTCCCTCTGATGTGGGTCACAGATCAGAAGTGTACGTATGAACCTAGAGTGTGGTGTCTTGTACACCACATGCCAGTGGGAGAGCATGCAGGTACCAAAGAGACCTTTAGAAGTGGGGAGAGAGCCCCTGACAGGCTCTAGTGCTCCTCACCTTTGCTCCCATCTTTGGGAGCAAGTCTTAGCATTAAAAGGGTGCAGGGAGGCAGGAAAGAGGATTTGGGCTCTTGGGGTGGTGAGGTGAGATGGCCAGGGTCTAGAAGCAGCATGGCTTAGGAACACCTTGACTCAGGCCAGCCTGTAGTGTACCCTTCTTTATTGATTCTCCTCACATAGCAGACTCGAATTGCTTTACTGGGCTCCACCAAGATTGAACTGGTGAATTAGTTAATCTTTAAAAAATAGGATTTGAGGGCCTGGCAGGATGGGTCAGTGGCCTAAAGCGCCTGCTTGGGAAAGCTTGGGCGGCTTCAGGGACAGCGGTTCGATCCCCGGCACCACATGCTGCTCCAGCCCTGCCCTCGGGGTGGGCTGAGCGGGCCATAAAAATGAGTGAATAAGCAAATAAAGGTTCTGAAACAAGAAAATAAATAAATAAATAAATAAACACATGGGCTTAAAAAAAAAAAAAAAGGATTTGATTATTCCAAATTTTAAACTTACCTTGGAGCCAAAAGAACTCACTCTTGGGACAAGACTTTCAATTAAAGGTATAAAATATGAACCCTAATTGAAAGGATGTTGCTATTTACTGTTAGTAGGTATTTCATTATTGTTATAGGGAGATTTTTAACATAGTTATAATGAAAACTTAGACCTTTTATAACCATCTAGCAGCAGATATATATGAAGGAGCAAAATTAATTTCAGTCTTTTTTTTTTTCCATTTCAAAGTTGGCTGTGCATTGAGGTCTTTTGCATGCAAGGAAAGCTATCAACAAAAATGTTATTTCTAAAGCCATTTTATAGGACATTATATTTTTAGTAAATAAGTAAGGTACATAATTCACTTGTAATCTGATTGGGGTTTTTGATGGAATTAAAATTAGTCTATAACTTGAGTGATCTTCCCTTAATGAAACCAAACTGTGTTTGGGTCATATCACCTTCCCGAAACTGTCATTACTCAGTGCGGCAGTGGTGCAGGCTGTGCCAAACATGAGTCACTTCTCCCTTAGCTGCATTTGGAGCTACCTTTGGACCTGAAATGTCACTGGCACTTCTCTTTACTTACCCCTTTGTTGCCTTCCTGATCAAACAGGACCCTTTTACGGAAAAGCCAAGGAAATTGTGGCTGGCAGTGTCGGGCAGGAGGGCCAGGACCCAGCCAGCGGCTTCATCAGCGAGGCCTCTTGAGCTCCGCCTGTCCTTGTCCTTCGAGCATGGTGTCCACTCTAAGTAATTGCTGTCTCCAAGAGGACCATGTTTTGTTGCATTCTGTAATCATTGCGGGGCTTGTCTGGGGCTCTAAATAAAACCAATATCTTTCTTTTCTCGTGTGGCCAATCCTATAGATGTGCAGAACATTAGAAACAGACCAGAGATTGATATTTTGAGATTCTGGGTCATGTAAGGTGCATATCATTGTAGTAGGAATGAAAGAAACATTTTTTTTTTTTTTTTTTTTTTGAGGCCTGAGCTATCTAGGAGACCCAGAAGTCCCAAAGTTGCTTGGAGTCTCTTACTCCTAGTCCTAAGTTTATCACCTTTTGAAGTATTTTAACTGGGTTCTGCTTCATATTGTTTTATTCTCTTAGCATCTCAGTAAAGGGAGAAAAACCACAGAGTAGCCAAGCTTCTCAGATTGACTAGGAATACAGTGCTCACCCTGTCCCTGGGAAGAAGCATGTGAGCCCACTCTGGGTATAGAGTTTGTCTCTGGCCAGAGAATGGATGTGTGGTGCAGGACAAGGAATGGTGAACAGTAAAGGAGTGCAGCGCAGTGGCTGTGAGCTCCGGGCATCTGCTCGAGGAGGGAGGGGCCTGCCACTTTTATCATTGGACTAGTTGTTCCCTTGGAAGCAGAGTACATTCCTCCCTGGAGTCTTGAGCCCCCCCATCTGTGGGCAGTGGAACCAGGCACAGGAAGGGGCTTCCTCTGGGCTGGTTGACTGGATGGAGGCCAGAGGGGTGGAAGTGCCAGGCAGTTTAGCTCTCTTGAGCTGACCGGGCCAGCCTGCCATGAGAAGACATGGAAGTGTGGCAGGTAGCCTGACTGCTTGGTTCCACCTTTGCAGTTGTGTTGGGGAGTGCCATTGGGCACCCAGGCATGGCTTTGTCATTGGGTCCAGGTGCTGACTCCAAGTCAGCTATTTAGTTTTCCTAAGGGACAGAGTGTAATAATATTAGCTGCCAAACAAGGAAAAATCTAAAATATGAAAACACACTCATTTTCAAATAAAGTTGTTTTTTTTTTTTTTTTTTTCAGAACAACCTTATATGAGCTTGACACTAACCAGAGCCACTTTAGAAGCCCCAGACATTGGTGACCTTAGTGTTCAGGTACCTAATTGCTACATCCCAGGGTTTGCAGAGCAGTAGCTTTCTGGACAGATAATTAAATTTAAATGCAAAACATTAAGATAACATTAAAGTATATAAATTGGCCCATGACCTGTAATAGTGCAACTCCTCCTACAGTGCAGCATTTTGGAGTTTGTATTTTCCTGATCGTGTGTTTGTGTCTGCTTTGTCTCTCTACTTTCTAATGAGCACTGAATATCATATGAGTTTTAAAATGCTGTCAAGTGCTAAGCCTTGATAGTTCTTGGGTACAGTAGTCTTCTCGGAGGTAAACACAATCCAGATCACTTAGACCTTATTGATTTTATGATCAGTACTTAGGCTGCTGCTGAAAGAAGATAGTTTTCCAATGTACAGCAGAAGCCACATGGACTCCCTCCTCTCGCTCTCTGTCTTGGGGAGCAGCTGACACCTGCTGCTTCCACTCCGTCTTTCAGGTAGCTCCTCAGTGGCACAGGTGTGCATCGCAGGACGCCAGTAGAAACTAATCTCATTAAATACTAGTGACAAAAAAACTAGAGGATCAAGTCAGAGGGAACTTTAGGTTTATTTAAGACACGAGGCTGTGCTGCTTGAGAGTTTGTACTTGGCCATACCTGGGAGGGGCACAGGACACCCTGCTGATAGTAGTGTGTCCTTGGTTCCTATGGAAGCAAAGTGAAGAAGGGTATCTCAAGGCAGAGTATGTTGAAGATGTAGTAGAAAGAGTATTAGGGAAGATTATCATTTGTCTTTGTGTGTGTGTGTGTGTGTGTGTGTGTGGCTGGCTCAGCCTACCCTGGGGATGAGACTAGCATAGCATATGGTGCCAGGGATTGAAGGCTCTTTAGACCGCTGAGCTATCTCTCTGGCCCTGGAAGATTGCCATTTGTGAGGTGGAGAGACACCCACATGTGAGGTATATTATCACCATGAGGAGAGTTCATACTGTGAGCACAACGTATAGGAAGATGGACTTCCATAGTCACACTTAGGTTCTGGAAAGGAAGTAAAGCTTGGGTAATATAGAATACTTTTTCACCTGAATATCTTTAATTTTTTCTGTTGATTAATTTGAAACAAAATAACCAATTCTGTCTTATTATAGGGCCGATGGGAAAGTCAACAGGATGTATCCCAAACACCAGTTTCCAGAGGAGTAACTCCAGTCCCTCCAGACCTCTCTGTTTGTCCCCAGAATAATCACTCTCCGGATCCAGGTAAGTTATCTTTTCATGTCACTATGGTGGGCATCTTTCAGAAAAGTTTAAGTCAAGATTTCCTGCTAGGTAGCCACTATTCTGCTAATGTTCCTTTCAGTTTTTCCCTTTCTTGACTTACATGTACATGTTGATGAATTACTTTGGTTTTGGAATGTTGGATTTATCTTGGATTCCTCAGATAATTACTGTACTCTTGATCCTGGTGTTTTATCTTTTGTATTGCTTTACTCTATTTGCTAGTATTTTGTTAAGGATTTTAATGTGCATATTCCATGATGAATATCTGCCTGTAATTTGATACTTTTCCCATATTTGTTTTTTTGGTGGGTTTTGAGTATCATGATTGTGTTCACCTCATAAAACGACTAAGGAAATATTTCTCTGTAGATTTTTTCTGAAAGGGTTTCTGTATGTTTGGTGCTACACCTTCATTAAATGTTTTGACAGAATTCCTCAGTGATACTGTTTGGGTCTAGAAGTTTCTTTCTTTCTTTTTTTTTTTTTTTTTTGTTTTGTTTTGTCTTTTTGAGACAGGGTCTCATTATGCAGTTCAGGCTGGCCTTCAGCTCACTTCTATAGCCCAGGCTGGTTTCAAACTTATGCTGATCCTCCTGTCTCAGCCTCCCAAGTGCTGGGATTATAGACATGAGCCACCATGCCCGGCTAGGGTCTGGAAGTTTCATTGTGGGAAGGTTTTTTAAATTTATTTATTTATTTATTTATTTATTTATTTATTTATTTATTTATTTATATTTTAGGAAAGGGTCTACAGGATGTTCAGAGTTTCACTGCTAGATCTTGGACTTGTAGTGATCTGCCTGTTTACAACTTCCCAAGAGCTGTGATTACAGGCGCGCGCCACCATGCCCAGTCTCTATTGCCATCTCAGGCCCAGGGATCAAACCCCTGGCCTCTGCACCTGCTTGCAGGTGCTTTAATCCACTGAGCTATTTGGCCAGCCCTATGGGGAGATTTTAAATTGCAACTTACTTTTCTTTAATATAGGGTTACTTAAATTGAATATGCCTTAAAAGTCAGTCTTTGTAAGTTATGTTTTCCTATTAATTTTCTGCTTCATGTAGATTAATAAATTTCTTTTTCTCCAGGGCTGATGGTACACACTTGTACCGGCATTCTCAAAATCTGAGGCATGACAGTTACAAGTTTAAACCTAACTTTAGTAATTTAGCAGTTTTGGGAAACTGTATCTCAAAATAAAGAATTGAAAAGGGATATAGCTGAGACTGTATTTAGTCTCTAGTACCACAAAAAAGTTTTCATTAATGTCATAGAGTTGCCTTATTATTCTTTTGGAATATATATATATATATATATATATATATATATATATATATATATTATATGTATTATATATATATTTTAAATGTATTTACTACAGGGTCTCACTACCCAGATTGGGCACCTAGTGATCCTCATGTTCTCAGCCTCCCAAGCAGTGGGATTATAGGTACGGGTGCCACTACGCTCAGTATCAGTCTCCCTCTCACTGTGCCCTGGGGGCGGGGCCAGTATAGCATGCCGAGGATCTAATCCACTTCTTTATATTCTGATAGTGATAATTATTGGGGGCTTTCAATTTTTCTTCAATAAAAGATTTATTGCATATATTAATCTCATAGAACCAACTTTTGACATTTTTTATTTCATTAATTTTTAATAATTTCTGCTTATGTATTTTGCCATATTTTCCTTTTTTGTCTTTCAATTTAGAATATGTTTACATCTCTGTATAATTTCTTTGACTTATGTGTTATGCAGTAGTATGCTAATTCAATTTTTGTATTTGGGGGCATTTTCCATTTTTATTTAATTTTATTATGGGAATAGAAGAGTTTCTTCAATATTTCAATTTCTGGGTGCTATAAAATATACTTCACAGGGTCATTCTTGTTGCTCTAAAACAGCTATTTATCTTTTAAGAAAATCAAAAGAATTAAGACAGGTGCTTGTCTTTTAAGGAAATTAAGTAGATAACCTTTTATAGTCCTCTTCCTATTTATTATTCCGGGCACTATCCAGTTGTTCCTAAAGATCTTGTTTTCTTCTGATTTCACTCTTTGTAGCCTGAAGGAATGTGCTGAAGAATTCCGTACTGTGCAGTCTCCTGGAGAGGAGTGTGCTGTCCTCTGGGCAATGTCTTTATGTCGCTGGTTTTATTCATTTGTTTTTCTTTTTTAAAAGGCTGTTTGGGGTACATTGAGCATACTGGGTAGCTGGCTCTTTGTCCCAGCTCTTCAGAGCAACTTCATCACCCATCGTTGTCTTCCACCACCTCTGCCGGTACTGTGCCACCCCTCCATGTAATGTGTCTTGGGTTGCTTTCAAAATTTTTCTTTATCTTTGTTTTTATCAGTTGACTGTTAGTAATCTTCTTACTATTCATCTTGCTTGGGTTTCATTGATGGTCTTGGATCTGGAAGTTGGTTTAAACAAATTTGAGAAATTTAGCCAGTTTTTATTAAAATGTTTCCTCTGTCTTTATCTCTTCCCTTTCCTTCTGTCACTAATAACATGCATGGCAGATTGCCTAGTGTCACCCCATGGGTCACAGAGGCTCTGTTCTGACTTTGTATTTTTATTTTTTTTATTGCTTTTTTTTTTTTTTTTTTTTTTGAGACAGGATCTCACTATGCAGTTCAGTTCAGTCTGGCCTTGAGCTCACTTTTGTTACCCAGGCTGGTCTCGAACTCACACCGATTCTCCTGCCTCAGCCTCCCAAGTTCTGGGATTACAGGCGTGAGCCACCACACCCGGCTGACTTTGTATTTTTAACCTTTTATCTCATTCCCTTTGGATCAGTTCTTCTGCCATTTCCAGTGTTCTGTTGAATGCATCCAGAGAATTTTTAAATTTTCAGTTGTTATTCTTTTCAGTTGTAGAATTTTCATTTGTTGCTTTTTTATATAGTTTTAATAATTTCTCTGCTGGTATTCCTTATCTGGGCTTTTGTTAAGGACACATTGTTTTCCTCCTTGGACTAATTTTAAAAAGCTGCCTTAAGGTATTTGCTGAATCACACAAAGATCTATTCTTACTGACTCTCTTTTTATGACCATGGGTCACATTTAATAAGCTTTGACCAGTGTGTTTATTCGTATGCATTGGTATATGTGGGTGGGTACACATATACTCATGTGCATGTGTGCACACACAAGACCTGTCCTGCTTAAGGTAGATTCTCATGACCCTACTGGTCCTGCTCTTTTTTTCTTTTTTTTTAAATTTTATTTATTTTTTTTTCTTGTTTCAGAACCTTTGTTTTTTTGTTTATGCACTCATTTTTATGGCCGGCTCAGCCCGCCCCCAGGGCAGGGCTGGCACAGCATGTGGTGCCGGGGATCGAACCACGGTCCCTGAAGCCGCCCAAGCTTTCCTAAGCAGGCGCTTTAGACCACTGAGCCAACCCACCAGGCCCCCTGGTCCTGCTCTTGGTTGCTTCATGCTCTGCCTGCAGCTGCACACAGACACACCCACAGAGCCTGTGCTCTTCATGAGCTGGGCTCTCGCTCTGCACAGATGTTTTATCTCACATATTGCTGATGCCATCAGTAATTCATTCTTTTTTATTGCTGAGAAATATTTCACTGTCACAGCTGTATTTATCCTAATTTTTAATTGGTTCTACTGCCTATGGATGTTTGGATTTTTCCAGCCTGCAGTTACTATGAATATTATTTTATTTTTATAATTGTATTATTATAAAATAATATATTTTATTTTGAGGAAGTCTGTGGAGTCATCATTAGAAGTGAAATTCCTGAGTTACCCCATACTACCTGGTTTTAAATTCCCTAAATGTGGTGGTGATGTTATAGTTAGACTCCATCAGCGCTGACTTGATTCACATATTTGTCATTCTGTCTTGTCCATCACTGTTCTTGCATTCCACTCTGTTCTTTAAGATTAGTTTCTTTTGTAGTGACTTGTAGCCACCATCAGTTATTTTACCAGTTGTCTGTTAGTGGCAAACTCTCGATTTCTTTTAGATGTTAAAAGTTTCAATTTTGGAGATGGGGAAATAGCTCAGTAAAAAAGCACTTGTCTGGCAAGTGCAGGGACCTGAGTTCAATCCCTGGTACCACAAAACAAAAGTTTCAATTTTGTTTTCTCACTTTCAGAACCCTTGTATTATGGAAATTATCAAACATACATCAATAAAAAAATATCATGGTGCCTCTCCAAGTACCCTCTGGATTTCAAAGTGAAACCCTCCTGGGCTGGTCAGAGAGCTCAGCAGATTAAAGCACTTGCTTAGGCACAGGTACCACGTTTGATCCCTGGCATGTAGTGCCAGCCCTGCCCCTGGGTGCACTGACACAGTGACTGAAACTGGGTATGGTGGCATGGGCCTGTAATCCCTGCGCTTGGGAGGCTGAAAACGGGAGGGTCACTACGAGTCCAATCTGTGTAGAAAGACCCTCTAGACCCTGTACTAAATGCATAACAAAACAAAACAAAGTGAGCCCTTCCTGGCCAACCTCACTGACCTGTGTACCCAGCTCCTTTGCCACCTGCCTGTCTTGTGTTAGGATCCATGCAGCCTTTGATTAGATAGTGGTTAGGTTAGTGCTTGTGAACTGTTCAGTGTTTCAGTGATAACACACAGCCCACTGAGGAACACAGAACATAGGTTCACCACCACTGAGCTAGATTCTTATTCCCTTATGGGTCATCCTCACCCTAGAGTGTTGGTAACTTGAGACAGGGCTCTGGACTATGTTTTTCTCATCTCTGGCTCTCTTCAAGTTCATTTTCTCTTTTTTGTGTCTCTTCCCTGCATTTGCCTTCTTGTCATATAGTTTACTTTTCTGAGTTCAGTTGTAATGTCTTCTCTTGGCAGTGGAGACATCTCACTTCACCCCTTGGTGGTCGCCCTCACGCTGACAGTGTACATCCTGAAGTTTTCACAGGTCACACTGCCCTGTGTGTAGTACAGAAACCTTGCGATGTACCAATCTCTCTCAAGTGCTACCTGTGAATCTGGAATCTGTCCAGTAGAGGGCTAATAGTGTTTGTGCCCTTGTGCAGGGGGACCTGCATGGTCTTCAAGGTGACTTCAGGGTTCTTTCAAAGCATGCCATGGATATGGTGTTTTATCAGTTATGATTTGGGCTAGATTTTTCTATAATGTAGTAAGGGGAAAGAAATCTTACTATGCCACAGCATAGTGGCATCATCAGCACTTCTGGTCCCAGTCTTTGGTGAATGACAGCAGGGAAGGACACAGTTACTGTGCTCTTTCTAGAAAACAGCTGAACATAGCAGGCATGGTGGCTCATGCCTGCAGGTCCAGCATTCAGGAGGCTGAGGCGGGAGGATTGCATGAGTTCAAGGGCAGCCTGGGCCTCGATGAGACTGCACTATACAGCAAGCCCCTGTGTTAAAAAAATAAATAAATAAATAAAAATATATATATATCTGAAGTCTACCATCTTCTAAAAGATCAGGTTGATTGTTTCTTTTAGGAATGTTTATGAAGAGCTATAGTTGAGGAAGAGCATGACTGCAAGAATTTGACCTCTACAACAGTTGTATCTACTAAATGTTGTTGATTATGTGATTTAAATGTCCAATTCTTTTTCATTCTGGAGAATGGAAGTTAGTCCTTGTACCAGTTGTTGGCAAGAACTAGGGTGAAGTACCCTTCTAACACTGATGGATACAATGATATTATTACCTTGTGAAATGGTTATTTAAGTTGTTGAAGAAATGCTATTGCATTGAAAGATACTTATCATGACAGTATATTTTTCTATGTTAATTTTTAAGGGTAGCTTTCTAAAATTTATATTGTTAGCTTTGTTTTCAAATGATAAATGACAAATTTATAGGAAAGAAGATGTGCTGTAATTGGTTTTATCTTTCTTTTTCTTTCCCCCTTTTAATTTCCACACAGGACTCAGTGGCCTCGCGGCCTCCTACTTGAGTCCAGTAAAGTCCCTGGTGCCGCAGATGCCGAAGCTGCTGAAGTCTCTCTTTCCTGTCCGTGATGACAGACGGGGCAAACAGCCACTGCCCCTTGCACATCAGGTAAAAGGCATTGAGAAGGCAGCAGCAAATGTTTGCTAATAGATTGCTGGCAGAATGCCCCCACACATACCATGTTGTCCCCAGGCTGGGGTGGAGGGGTAGCAACAAGGAGGACATTAGACCTGGGCTTTTAAACCTGGCGAGAGCTTGTGATAATTTCTCTTCCACTCTTCAGAGATAACAGAGCTGTTTAAACTTATTGACATGCTCCATCCTTTCTGCTTTTAAAAAATACCAAGTACGCTACTAATGTGATTTATGGTAATACCACTTAGAGCAACAATAGTAAAATTTATGAAGTGCACTTAGTGTTGTTTGTGTATTGCCAAGTAGAAAATGTAATTCTATTTTTAATTCTTGATTTCATTTCTCATTTCAAACAATTCTGTATCATGCCTGTCCTTCCCTCTCAACCTGTTTCCTCTGCTGTAGATGATCTTTTCTCTCATTGGAAAGTGATCACTTGCCTTGTTTCCTTTTTTCTTCAAACTCTTTCCCCAGCCCTGGAATAAGTGTTAGAGAAAATGTTAAAGGGTTTTCTAAACAATCAGGAAGCTGCTCTTGTGCAGTGGTGAATGGAAACCCTGTTGGAAATGTAATTTCCAGCTGTATATAGGTGTTAACTCAGCAGAAAATGATAAATGAGGATTTATTTATATTCATTCAAAAACACATGCATTGCAAGTACAGTGGGTGAAATAAGTCTTTTGACATTGGGTTCTCCATAGCCTTTTTTTTTTTTTTTTTCCATATTCTTTTAAACGACTTGCAGAAATACAGGTCAGTAGTTGTCTGAGACTGAACTGTTTACAGGAACTTTCTGAGTTTATGAATGTGTATTTAAGAGAGACAGAAACTGGTTCTGCAAGGCTGCTGTGAAGATAGAGAATTTTTTAGTCTGTCTTATATAAGCTTAGACATTGTTATATAAGTATATGCATACAACCATACATATGTAGTAGGTGAATTAAACTGAGATTTTGGATATGTTCAGATTGTAGGCATATAAGAGGTACTGGACAGTTAATAAAATGCTCTGGGACAGTGGGAAGCCAGGATAGGGGCAACTTTTTCCAGTGGTTTGTCACTGTACACACCATTCTTAATTTTTTTTTTTTTTAAATGCATTTAGGACAGCAGATAGAGAGTCTACAGAGTCTCACTACATAGATTGAACTTGTAGTGATTTTCCTGTTTCGAGCCTCCCAAGAGCTGGGATTACAGGCACAAGCCACCACGCCCAGTCTCAATCGCTGTCTCAGTGCACCCCAGGGCTGGGGCTGGCACAGCATAGCATGCTGGGGATCAAATCCGGCCACTGCACTTTGCTAAAGCAGGTGCTTTAGCCTGCTGGGCTATCAGGCCAGCCTGCACACACCATTCTATTCTACGTGTCTGTGTCATTGTTTCACAAAGTACAGTTTGCAAGTGAGTGACCAAAGTAGCTTTCAAAAAAAAGTAGTTTCTCAGCCTATCCTAGTGCCCTGTGGCCCACCTGGGGACTCCTAGGCTGCATTTATAAGCACCTGTGGTGTTTTTTGTTCACATTTATGTTTAATAACAACTCTTTTTTCAGTTGCTGTTCAGTGCAGACAGTTATCTAAGTCAAAGGAAATTGGAATCACATTAAATTCATTGACTCAGCCCAACATAAGTTACAATTCTTTTAAAAGCTATTTTCAGTTTTTGATGTAGCAAGTCAAAGCACCTGCCACACAGGAGGACTTGTTTACACTCCCATTGTTCCAGCAATAAGTGATGGACTCTCTGGGCGTGATAGGAATACAGTGTGTTCAAAGCAATCCTGGTGATGGAAGAGACCTGTGACTCTTCACATCCCAGGTCATCGGAGGATTTAGGAGCCCTCTGGCACTTTTTGCTCATTTACTCCAGTCTAGTTTTTGAGCATTATGAGCAAAGGTTTTGGAGAAGCCAGCTTTACAGAGTATTGCATATTTCATAATGTATAAAAATGTAAGCCTGACACTGCCTTCATGAAAGTGCATGCTAGTCAGGTGTGCTTGTAAAAACGCGTACTTCCCCTTTCTCAAGCTCCTGAGCCCTGTCCTCATGGCCTTGCCTGTGTCAGCACAGAACTTCTGGGGCCTCTTCCAGGACCACTGCACCCATCAAGTCTCAGGCATCCCAGGCAGTCTGCGTTTCCCCTGGTCTCTTTGCATGGGTGACCCTTTAGGTCTGTGGACGCAGAGATCCAAAGCCTCCCATGACTCCGTGGCTCTGCACCTTCCCTAATGCAGTCAAAGCCAAATCTTTCTTCGGGCCTTGTTCTGGAATCTGACCTTTGCCCTTCATGCCATTTCTTTCTCTGTTTGCCATGTTCTTTCTTTAACACCTTCTTATGTCACAGACACACACAGCACACTTAAGTCTTCAGGGTTTTGGCCTTTGTCTTTCCTTCTACTGCACATGCTCACTTCAAAGTCCTCACATGCCCTCTTGGTCTCTTGTACGGTGTCTACTTCTAGAGGGGTCATAGCCTCCACTACACACACATGTGCATATATGCTCTGGACATTGCCATAATTAATCTTGGTGCTTTGGAGGGGACCAGGTACTGCATATTGAACCTGGCCTTCCCACTGAGCTGCACCCTCAGCCCTTTTTTATTTTCGGATAGGTCTCCCTAAGTTGCCTAGTCTGAGCTTACTTGGGATCTGTAACTAATCTTACTGGACTAATGTCCTGGGTTTATGTGTTAGCTGACTATCTTCTCTCCAGACCATAACCCCTGGGGACAGAGCTCCTACACTCTGCCTGCTGTGTGGGAGTACCAGCATGGGCATCAGCCAGCTTGCTATCTGTACACAGATTACACAGTTAGACCATGTATCAGTGTCAGGCAGCAGTGGAAAGCATATTTTAGGGTAGAGGCAAGACAATCACAGTGGAGCGGGATTTGCAGGATCTGGACCTGCACATGAACTTGCTTCCCTAAGCTGTTGGAAGTTCCACAAAGGAGCATGCCCAAATATGGAAAGACCTCCAGCTTTTCATTTGGGAGTTGACTGATCAGAAGTGTCTGTGCTTATCTCATTGTTAGTTTCTCTGCTAAAGTTTTGTGAGGGGTAAATTATAATTTGAAAAGGCAGCGTCACCAGAAGTGTTTCTTCAGCTTGGGTCTCATAATATGCTTTACGTTTTTATACTCTGAGTGGTATTTTGTCCTTGAGAAAAGAGCCCTTCAATACTGATGGGATGGGAAATAGCACTAAGAAGAAAGGAGGCTGTACTGTGGCCAGGCATGGTGGTGCACACCTGTAATCCAGCACTCTGGAGATTGAGGCAGGGGGATCACAAGCTCAAGCCCAGCCTGAGCAGCTCATTGACTTAATGAGATGCTTTCTCAGGAGAGTAGGACAGGCGGGAGATGTGGGGCTCAGTGGGGAAGGGCCTGCTTCAGGCCTCAACACTGGGAAGTGCAGCTGGGGTAGTGTTCCTCCTTGCAGTGCAGTGACTTTTTTTTTTTTTTTTGCCGAACTGGGGATCAAACTCAGGACCTTGCACTTGCAAGGCAGGCCCTTGTGCCCCCTGAGCTATCTCCCTCAGCGCACAGTGTAGTGATCTTAACTGTAGGATGGTGCCATTCACCACAAAGTCAGATTCAAAAGTTATAGTTTGAATTTCTGACTTAAAAACAAGTCTTCTCCCATTTCTTTGGGGTTCTCCAAGGAAAAGCTCTTGCTCCAGCCATGGCTTCCAAGTCCTCTGGGAAGCAGGTGTCAGAGTGTAGGAGGCTGGCCCTTGGCTCCACAGCGCTTCTTGTTCCCGCAGCCCTGCTATGCTGCCTGGTGGTCTTGGTGCACAGCGCTGCCTCAGTTTCCCCTTGGCTCTTGTGCTTCTGCCCAGCAGTGCTAGATCTTGGGTCCATTTTAAATTGTTATTATAAAAAAAATAATAAATAAATTGTTATTATCATTATCACTATTATTATTACTTGTATTTGTATTTTAGGGAAGGATCTACAGGGTGTTGACGGTCTCACTACTAGACTGGACTCATAGTGATCCGCCTGTTTGCAGCCTCCCAAGAGCTGGGATTTCAGATGTGTGCCAGCACGCCCAGTCTTGATTACCATCTCAGTGCACCCCGGGGGTGGGGCCAGCACCGCAGGCCTGGGAATCGAGCCCCTGGCCCCTGCACCTGCTTGGAGGCACTTTAATCTGCTGAGCTGTTTGGCCAGCCCTTTAAAGTTGATAAAGTGTTTTGCTTTGTTTTTAGTTGGCTTAGGCTGCCTTAAGGGTGGGTCTGGGGATCAAACTGCTGTCCCCTATGCCTGACTGGGATTGCCTGCACAGACGCTTAAACCACTGAGCTAACCTGAAAGCCCCCTTGGGTTCAATTTTACTCTCATCAATGTTCTTTTATTATTGTTTTCCAATTGACATAAAAATAGAAGAGGTGACCAAATTATATGGTGAGTGCTTAAATTTAAAAATTATTACAGTAACACCCATTGCCATTAATTCCTCCTAGAATAATACTCCCCCTGGCCCTAAACACCCCTATCCTGTCATCCTTGCCACTTTTGGAAGCAGTTTTGAAGGTTTTCTTTTATGAGTATCTCTGTGACGTGATTAAAAATGTGGTGAAAGTTGTTGGCACTGGAAAAGCAGAGATGTAAAAACCTGGTGTGGCCAGGCATGGTGGCACATGCCTGCAATCTCCACACTTGGGGGTGAGGGCTGACACAAAACGGTTGCCACAAGTTCGAAGCCAGCCTGAGCTACATAGAGACCTCAAGGCCAGGCTGAACTATATAGCAAGGCCCAGTCTTAAACAAAACAACAAGAAAAATTTCCAAACAAAAACATTACAGTATAAGCCGGGCGTGGTGGCGCACGCCTGTAATCCCAGCACTCGGGAGGCTGAGGCAGGAGGATCGGTGCAAGTTCGAGACCAGCCTGGGCTACAAAAGTGAGCTCAAGGCCAGCCTGAGCTGCATAGTGAGACCCTGTCTCAAAAAGACAAAAAACAAAACAAAACAAAAAAAAAAAAACATTACAGTATGTCCTCACCTTCCTTATGTAAGGGATCTGGCACCCAAGTGAACTGTGGCTGTTCCCCAAACCAAAATGACCCTGAAAAGTAAAGGTTTTGAATCAAGGATGTGGAGACAGCTGTAATAGTGCAATGAAGGATTCAAAGAGACTGGGAGAGCGGCTTCAGAGAGTGGTTGGAACGGCGGGAGGAGTGTATTCGAAACAAGGGGAGAACTTGGAGGAAGACCAAACAGTGCGTCTTTTACTGAAGCGCATTTTTTAAAAAACTTAGGCATTCACCAAACATTTTGATGGCACCTCATAATTGAAGCAAGAACTTCAGATTTATTTCTAAAAGTTCTTATTTTTATTTTGTTTAGCATTCCTGAGCTGTAAAGATTTTTTGAGTAGGTTTTTATATTTAAAAATTTTTTAGTAAGTTTTTAAAAGAAACACATAGGGGCCTGGCGGGATGGCTCAGTGGTCTAAAGCGCTGGCTTGTGAAAGCTTGGGCGGCTTCAGGGACCGCAGTTCGATCCCTGGCACCACATGCTGCACCGGCCCTGCCCTCGGGGCAGGCTGAGCCAGCCATAAAAATGAGTGAATAAACAAATAAAGGTTCTGAAACAAGAAAAAAAAAAAAAAGAAACACATATATTTTAGCCATTGAGTGCATTTTTAAAAATAATTGTCTTTTATTTTAAAGAATAAAAATGAGAGCAAGAAAGACAAGAGCAAAGACAGAAACAGGGTAACACATAACAATACATGTTACAGATTTTCAAAACAAGAATAGCTGATTAACAGTGATTGATATATTATCAATTTTTATCATCAAATCTCTTGCTCAGATTAACAGATTAGTTATGCAAGATGGGAGATATGATTGAATATTACCACATACTTTCAAGAAATCTTAAATTTTTTAGGCAAGTTTAGACAACCGCAGGCACCGCAGTTTGATCCCTGGCACCACATGCTGCGTCAGCCCCACCCTCAGTGTGGGCTGAGCTAGCCATAACATTAAAAAGAACAGCAACAACAAATCTTAAATTTTTGTTCTTTCTCACTTTATTACCTTTAAAAAATTTGCTTTAAAGAGAGTATAGTACTAATTGATATGACATTAGAAACAGTACACATTTAGAAGACCAAAATGACAGGTATTTCAGTCAAGGTTTTAGTATGACACATTTTTAATGCATATTTTTAAAAGTAGAAGCCTGTATCTGAATCACAAACACAGTGTTGAATAGTCTGGGCCCAAGGCAGAGCCCTGTCATCTGCGTGAAAGCCTCTACCACAGAGTGACAGGGATCAGCACAGCTAAGCTCCACAAACCCAGCAATCCAATTGCCAGCCCTATTTCCTTGCTTTCTACCAGAGAAGTCAGGAAGACTTTGATAGTTATGGGGGTAAATAAAGGGAGGCCATCTCTGGAAACCTCCTGTCCAGAAAGCCTAACACAAAACGAAGTCGCTGGCCCCTCTGGGCCCCTCCCTAGCTCTGGGCCTGGCGTAGGCATGTTAGGTGCCTCTTAGCAGCAGCCTTAGGAGACCTGCGAGGACTCTGGGGTTCCTTGCTTTGATCTCACTCTCGTACGTGCTGCCATAGCAGTGAGTGTGTTCCTGTTCATGGCCTGTATGAATGCTCATTAAATAAGCCAGGCCTGGCACTTAGAAGTTTGGAACATCAACTAACAGTCAGTGCATTTGCCTACCAGGAATCCATGCTACACTCCTGGAGCGGGTGAAGACTATTAATATTGCATGGGATTTAGAGACAGGAAAGAGATAGCAGCATTACTGTAGGTTATAATGTGGAACAGAACAAAAGTCAACACAGAGCCCTCTCAGCAGATTTGGGAGTGTGCCATGACCATGCCAGTAAACCACATAGCCCTCGCTCAGTAACCAGACCTCTGCTTCTTCCTTACCCCAGCCTTCTCCTTTCACCATTTGAAACATCATTTCTCTCCATTTCCCACCTGTGAGGAAAGAGCTAACAGAAATTCTCTTTATGTTTGTGTCTTGGTGTATAGCTCAGCAGATTAAAGCACCTGCAAGCAGGCCCCATCCCCGGGCTGCACTGAGACAGCAATTGAGATGACCATGGTGCTGTAATCCCAACTCTTGGGAGGCTGTAAACAGGTGGATCACTTTGAGTTCCATCTAGTGAGCCCTGAACATCCTGTAGACCCTTCCCTAAAGATACAAAAAAAAAAAAAAAAAAAAAAAAAAAAAAAAAAAAAAAAAAAAAAAAAAAAAAAAAAAAAAGCAAAACCAAAACCCTCCAGATGGCCTGGTAATGAGGACGTTCCTGCACTCCTGCCCATCTCCCTCCTTGGTGAGAGCGGACTACACAGGGTGTGCGGTGCTGGGTTCTGTTCTGTCACTTCTGGAAACACAGAGAACCTGTGAAATCATTTCAGAGGGCAACAGCAGAAGTGCACTGTGAGTAGGCCAAGCGGCACCCACGGGCCGCCACAGTGCCACTGGAAGGGAAGGAGAGTCCTTGAAGAGCGCCTTTGCAGTAGTGAGATGACAGTCACAGAGAGAATTGAAATTAACAGAGAGAAGGTGACAACTGGGAATGAGCACTGTGATTTATAGACAGTGAGGTGCTCTCTAAGGACATCTGTGGGATTCCTTTCACTTCTGCTCTTTAAACATGGGGCGTTTGTGAGAATATGAAATAACCCAGCTAAGGACCAAGGATAGATGAGTTCTGTCCCTACCAGCCACTCCTCACCCTTCCTCTGGTAGATTGGAAGAGAAGATCAGATTGTGTAATGACCGGCTGATTATCATCAAGAGACACTTTTAATCAGAGTGTCCTTGACATTTTTAGACTGGCGCAGTGGTTCCCTCCTGGGCCTGTGGACTCGGGAAGCTGAGAGAGGAAGGCCTGTCAGCCTGATCTTTGCAGTCAGCAGGCGCTTGAGCAAGATACCTCCCTGGCCTCACATTCAAGATGGAGGATGAGATGGACTGGGAATGATCCCTGGGTCTTTTCTTGCCAGATGGAAGTTAACATTTTCTTCTTTTAAAAACAAAGACTCCTATAACTTACAAAATGTTTTAGAAAGTTTGAACATATTCATAGAGTTAGGTTTCTTGTTTTTATGAAGAGTGGTTCTGGTTGTAATCAATTTCTGTCTGAGTTCCAGAAATGCAAAGATACTACACCAAAAGAGGTGGCAGCTGACAAAATTGCTGTCTTTGACCTTCTGATGCAAGTTTAGTGACGAATCTGGAAAATAATGAACTGCAATTAAGGAAATCTACACTCATATTCAAGTGTGTTTCTCAGACAGCACATAAAATAATTGAAAGAACTTCCTGCTCTCCAATTAGTTAGATTGAATTAATTTGGTGTGATAGTTTTTTTCAAATATCTGGAAGTCTGTTCAGATGAACTGTTTATGTGCTTCAAAGTTCAGGACTCCAAGTGGCATCTTGATTAATCTGGGGAATTAAAGAGTCAATGGTCAGATTTAATTTCCACCTCCAAAAGCACAGCCACATTCAGCCTCTCTTTCCCTGTCTGCCTGCCCAGCCCAGAGAGCAGCTGTGTGCAGCCTCTGTGTGGAGGGCGGGATCCCGGCTTCTCCTGGGCTCATTCCTGAGCTCCTCCTTGAGGGAAGAGGCCTGTGAGCGTGGGCGCTCCTCCACAGTGCCTCCTCCGCAGGATGCTGCTCCGTCTTCCGTCGTGCTTGGGGTTTCTTAGGGAAATGGGCTGCATAATCACTTACCCTGTATCCTGAAAAAGGGCCCCATCTTAACCAGCTAAAGAAAGAGAACAGGTCTGTACCTTGTTCTCCAGCCTCTGCTTTCCTTGACCATTAAGTTATTTCCAGAGTAACACAGATGAATCTTTCCCTCTATAAATGGATCCCCAGGTTAAAAGCATGTGTATACAGATGCCACATTGACTTGTTCTGGATGTCACAAAGGAAGGCCTTGTAGAGCTTGCGTTTGCTTTTTTTCTCTTTATTTAAAAAAAACTTTTTTTCTATGTTGGGTGCAGTGCAGCAATGGAGTACTTGCCTAGAACGTGGAGTTTGCTGTGGATTCTGTCGCTAGCACCACAAAACAAATAACATTTAAATTAAAAAAAATAAAATTGATTTTGTTTCAGCTGCTTTAGTAATGAATTCTTGGGCTGTCTTACCACCGTCAGAACACTGACAGTGTGCTTTCTACCTTGGTTCGAAGAGGAAAGAGCGACGGATTGACATGCTCAGGGGTAGCAAGTTTGCAACGTTGCCTTCAGAATCAGGTGTAATAGCTGATCTGAGAAATGACGAGTTATGACTAGAACTTACTCCAGCAAGTGAGAATGTCTGAGGCTGTATAGAAGGTAGTTAGGTGGGCCTGTCAGAAATGAGCATCGTGTACTTCTGTTGCACGGTTCTCTACATGAAGGTGTGCTTTTGCAGACCATAGACCACTGAAAATTAGCCAGAGACAAATGGCGCACAGTCAGCCTCCTTATGTTGCAATGAACCTGACGGTGCAGTAATAGAAAATTTGAATTTCACTGTTTTTACATCCTGATACATTCTTTTGATGCATTTCAAACGCTAGGAATGTAGAGGCTATTTCTTAGCTCATGGGCCATCTAAGCAACTGTCAGGTTGGATATAGAGCATGTTTTTAAGGCTTGTCTTGTGATTAAATTAAGTGTCCTTCCTCCTCCATGGACACTTGAAAAACTACTGCCCTTTTTCATGAAGTACATGTTTCAACTTCTTTCAAAATATGCGTATCTTTTTCTTTTCTGTGTGCTGGAAATTGAACCCAATTTCAGCTGTCTTTGCTGTCCTTTTAGCCCTTTATTTTCAGACACAATCTCACTAATTTGCTCAGTTGCTCAGGTGGGGTTCCAACTTATAATCCCCGTTTTAGCCTCCCAGAGTGCTGGCATTGCACACATAACTTAGCAGTTACTTTCTAAAAGTAGGTTAAAAAATAATCTAACTGGATTCTAAAATTTAGAAGCTATATCTTCTACAGGAATTCTAGACATATTTGTGTTTACTATGTCACTTATGTAACATTTAGAATAAGTTACACTAACATGTGTTGAAATAAAAGATCTATATGATGCCAGCTTTTATCAGGTTGTGTCAGGATGTAAAAGCCAAAAGAAGTTGGCTTTTTGAAGTCATTTGTATAATTAAAATTAAGAAGGAATATGGGATGCTGGCCCCCGGGTGCCTAGTTCTGGCATTATGTGCGCTGTGTCCTTAGCCCCTGGCACATCCCCTGGAACACTGCCTGCTACATATCTGTGAAGGAGCAAATAAATGAAGTCTTAGGTTCTTTGCTTGAAGGAAAGTAGAATTAATGTTGCATCCTGAATAGCCCTGGAACTAATAAACACAGTTAGAAACTTTGGATTTCGAGATCAGTTGTAATTATCTGTTGCCTAAAATTATGTAAGTGATCTAAGGGATATCTTGGAAGACAGCGCATATAATTCTGTGACTGTGAAACAGCTGAAACTTTCCTCTAGAAGTGCCTGGGCCAGTGCCAGGGCTCCACACAGCGGCTTCCGTGTCAGTGCTTCTGAACGGAGGCAGACCAGCACTGTGCACTGGAAGTGTAATGTGACCCTTGTGGATATTAAATTTTTCTAATAACCACATTTAAAACACTAAAATGAAAGGTAAAAATTCAGTAGTTTTAAGCTGGTAGCTTTAAAGTATTGCCATGTCAACCGATATAGCCAATATAAAAATTTTTTTTGAGATACATCTTTTTTGTGCAGAGATCTTGAAATATGTATATGTTTCATATTTCTAGCACATTCCAATTCAGATATAAATTTTCATTGGACATACTTAAGCTGCCTTTAAGGGTCATCAAGTTTACTGTTGAAAAGTAGATTCATGTGTCCAAGCTGTTCTGAAAAGCATTTCTATTTTTCAATATATATTTTACCAATTAACATCAACTAAAGTAGAAAATGGACTTCCTAAGTCACATGAGCTATGTTATTTGTGCTCAGTTGTCAGGCATGGCCAGTGGCTCCCTTGTGCAACTGTGGCCTGGGATTTGGGCAAGTTGGGCACCTCCATCCAGTCAGAGCCCAGTGAGGGCAGAGCTGAGAGAGAGAAGAGAGAGAGAGGAAGGGGAGAGCTGAGAGATAGATTAAGAGATAGTTAGATAGATAGATAGATAGATAGATAGATAGATAGATAGATAGGGCAGAGCTGAGATTTAGATAGGCAGACATATTCAGAATGCAAATGATCAGTACATAAAATCTCTAAGGGACACGGCTGAGTGTGACTAAAAATAGCAAAATGAATACTTTGTAGAATGAATGGCTCAGTGAAGATTTAGAAAGAGGGACCATATAAAGCCACAAAACTGCACCTAGCAGAGCTATGTGAGCTTCCTTTTACCTTTTTCTTTCTAAACATTCCCTGTGGGCAGAGGGGAGTCATTTGTTAGCTTTCAGCAGAGAGCCATGCGATCATATTTGTGTCATAAAGTTCCTGGCTGTGGTTTGGAAGGGGGTTCATTTCAGGAGAAGGGAACTGAAGCCTCCAGTAGTTTTATTTTATTTTATTTTTTATGTATTGAGAATAAGGACTCTAGTATTCGTAGAGCTCTTGTGGGGCCTGTGCTGCTGGTCAGAGATCAGGAGTTACCTCCCTGTGCCATGACTTGCAGATTGACACAGGCACCACTGTCAAAGGCCAGCTGGCGACCACCACTCTGCCCACCCTCCCTGGGGGATATTGCTCAGTTTGTAGAGGTTGTAGTCCTTTACCGGCTGACTGCAAGTAGGTGTCGTGGTAGAGAGACATCATAGTGGAGAAAGAGCTCAAGGTAGAGAAAAAGTAGCAGAGCAAGGGACAAGACAAGCCTTCTGTCCCCTATGTCCTATCCAGGCGGTCAGAATAGGGCAGTGCCAACCTAATCCGTGGATGCATGTGGTAATCACCTACCATTAGGCTTAGCACCCTTAATCCTGGCAATTGCACCGAGTCAGTCACATGGTCTCGACCCAGCCACCTCTGTAAAGCCCACTATGCATGCATGAGGCTTGTAGGGGGACATCTAGGCACCAGCCATGACGGAGGAAACGAGGAAGACGGGCACCTTGTGGACACGGTCCCCGTCATGTCAAGGAGATATCATGCTCTGGGTAGTGGTGCTCCAGGACAGCTTTTATGCCAAGTTCTGGATTCAGAGCACATCTCCTGGTCATGAGGAATGTCAGAGCCAGAATAACAGGCGTGAGCTGTGCTAGGTGTTGGGTAGCAGCCCACTTGCGCTCTGGCGCACCCCTGAGCCACGCTCCTGCCTGAGCCCTGCTAATCTGTCCTTTCCCAGTCACCTCCCAGGTCTTCCACTGCCCTGGTACCCTGAGCACATTTAACCGAAACTCTTAGTTATGGTTTCCATGGTGTGAAATGTGGGTAATTATATTCACTTGCCTCATGGGACTTCTCCTTAACACTTATAGCTGCAAGCTACTTTGCAGTTATTTTTATTAATAGTTACCATATGTGTCATAAGGATTAATGAACTTAGGATCTGAAATGTTTTGAGCTCCTGAAATAGAGGCGATGCCTGTAGAGGGGGTGTGAAAGAGCATTAAAATTGCAAACAATACACAGCTGTTGCGTGTGGAGAAGCGGCACAGCTAGGGTTCTGGTGTTCTCTGCGGACGGATCTGAGACCCCTACAAGATGACTGTGTGCATCCCTGGTCTCCCTGAAGTAGGCGGCCTGCCCACATGTGCGCACATTCCCAGTGATGCCAGCGACCCAGGGTGCTCCTCACCCTGGGCTTTCCCAGTTTCCTCAGCCTCCATAACCAGTGGTGTTGCCTCTTACTGCCCAAGTTCAAGCTCTTGTGAGTTCTCTGTGGAATCACTGAAGTACGTTCTTAACTTATCTCATTGTGTTTAGCGCATCCCACTCGCAAGGTCCCCTTGCGGGAGCACAGGTCTTACCAGAGCCTCACCCAGCAGTGTGCACCCACTCTGTTGCCTGTGAGATCCCACCAGGAGCTCCCAAGGCGGCCACCTCACAGCCCAACGCCTGCTTCTCTGCCCAGTGCTGGGCAGGCTGGGGAGTCTCTCCCTAAGACCTGCAAGGGGAGTAGCTTTTGGGGGGCAGGACTGCATGTGGGCCTCCTGCCTGTCATGTGGCTTACCAGCCTTAGGGTACTGTCACCCCTGCTGGTACCTGTCTATGGCCATTTCTCCTCTGAACCTTCTCTGCTTTCAAAATGTCCACTCCAGAGCCAAGCTGGTAGCACATGCCCATAATCCCAGCACTTGGGAGGCTGAAGCAGGAAGATTGCCAGGTGTTTGAGACGGGCCTGAGTTACACAGGGCATTCATGGGCAGTTCAACCATGTATTTCCTGTCTCAGTGGACCAAAACTGAAGGAAGCATCCATTCTAGCATCCATTATGTCTTTCCTTTGCTTTAGTCTTTCATGGATGTGTCCTTCCTTGCTGGATGGATCCTTGAGAGCAAAGCACGTCCCAGGCTGGTCTCTGTGTAACAGAGGGCCCTGGGTATGTGAGACCCTATGAAATCTGTGCCAGCTGGGCTTTGTCCACTGGAAGTTGGAACCGGAGTATGGTCAATTTGGTCCTGAAATTAATTTCAGCACCTATTAAATGTCCTGGACTTTATAATCATAGGAGTCTATCAGAGGGAGAGATGATGTCCTTTTAGAAGAGGTTCTGTCCTCTGTGATCACCCTTCTGTCCCTGGTAGTATCCCTTCAGTTTTATGCTTGGGAAGGGTTGAGCTTCACCTCAGTAGGAATGATCATCCCCTGGTCTTATGTAAGTCAGATAGAACTGGAGTCCTGGTATGAGGAGCTTTTTTCTGTCTTTACAAAGAAATGTCCCCTGAGCAGCTTCCTGTTTGTGGGAGGCTTTAGACACTGGGAGGAACACAGACAGCAGCCTCTGCCCCGCACTGTGTGGAGCTTCAGGACCAAGTGCAGGAGCACGTGGGAGGGCATCCTTGGGACTCTGCAAGCGCTGCACAGCCGTGGGCCTGGGCCGCAGCTCTCGCCTGGGAATCAGGAAGCTGCTACAGGCCCTAATGCCAGAGGTAGTGCTCGTCCTGCAGGCCCCTTCCTCTGCTCCTGGCTATCTACCACAGAGCTTTTCTGGTAGTGGCCCCTGCAGCGGCCCCGTGTTGGATAAAGTGATGTTGGCTCATCCCTTCTTCCGCTAAGCCGCCTCTGCTATAGTCTCCTCATGCCCTCTTCCTTGGTCTCGACTTGAGTCCTGTCTGACCTCGTCCTCTTCTCTCTAGTATTTGTTACCCTAGCAGCACCAGGCATATATAGTCATGTGGCTTCCTTTGCTGATGCAGGGCCACCGTGCCCGCAGCTCTGGCCGGCACCCGGGGTGGGCTGTCTTGTCCCCTGCGCTCTTCTCCTCCAGGTGGGACAGGAGACAGCCTGGCCTGCACTCTGCTCAGTGTGGGGGCCTCTGGTCCCGCTGTACCCTGGAAGCTGCAGTATAGCCAGAGCTGGGACTTTCGGGTATGAGATCTGTAGTGGAGCAGCCACCACCCTCGAGCCCCTGTGGGCCCAACAAGAGGAGAGTGGCCTTCCCTGCTGGGGAAGAGCCCTTTTCCTGAGCTCCCCGACCGGGGAAGGGTGCTGGGGATGCTGAGCCCTGCGCACCAGCTGCTGTGTCTCATGGCCTGGTGAACCCAGTGAGTCACCAGTGCCCTCTCCTTATGCTGGCTCCCATCTTTTTTTTTTTTTTTTTTTTTTTGTCTTTTTCCTTTAACCTTCCTGGAACCCTGTCTATCCCTCTATTAGGCATGAAATCCTTTCTTGTGACCTTGTTTATACCCACAATTCCAGCTTGCTCTGTTGCTGATTTATCTCCTCGGAGTGTGTTCCTCTGGCCATCTTGTGTTCTGCTGAGTTTCAGCTGTCCTCTGGCCTCTCTGCTCAAAAACTTGGCGGCGACCCGTCTCCATTACCCAGTTAGGTTCATTTCAGCCCCGCAGCTTCCCTCTACATTTGTATCAGACCACACAGCTTTCTTGTGTTCTCATTTTTGTGGTGACAGTGGCCATGAGCCTGCTGTGCATCTGGCTATGCTGCGCAGCCCTCAAGGGTTGTGTGTGGGGACTGCAGGGAAGGAGCTGGACCTGCAAGTGCCCACGTGCGGTCCTGGCAGGGACCGGGGCAAGCACTGTGTCTGCCTGGCTGGGCCCCTTGCTCCCCCCGTGCCTGGGCAGCAGGCCCTGCCAACGCCTCTCGGTCTGTGCAGTGGATGCCCGTCTGGTTGTCCTCATCCCTGATCCCTGACTGGCACACTTGTCTCCTCAGCCCGTGCCCCGCATCCTGGTGCAGGCCCCTGTCCCGGATGCCCAGGTGGCCAGGACAGAGGAGGTGAGTTGCTGGGCTGGGGCTGCCCCTTCCCAGAGGTGCTGGTGCCGGTGCTGCATTGCTCTGCCTACAGCTTTTCGTCTTCGCACTCCTGTTTAATAGTTGGCGCCAGGGTAGGTCTCTGCCTTCTCCCTGCACATCTTCCATGTTACACTTTCTATTTTCAATGCGCTAATCATATGATTGCTAAACTTTTGGGTGCTTGGCTGCTAATGTAGTCTGTGCTTTAATGGCCCACTGCTAGGCAGAGGGGATTTCTATAAACAGAACGGTCTCCTTCTCCTAAGTGTTCGCTTAATTCTCAGTTTTACATTTCATTCTGATTCATGATATCAGCGTGAAAAGACTAATGCTAAGCTGGAAGAAAATAGTCTCTTATGACCTCCCACGGATCAACAGCACTTCTGCGCTTATGAATAGCAAATCTATTTTCTCCCACTGGGCTTCATTCTCTTAGGAAATGCTGGCTCTTCACAGGAAGCTTTACTTATTAGAATAAAAGCAAAATCTCCCCAACAGTCCAGAGGGACAGTCACACCTCACTTCCCTGTGTTTCTGAAAGGCCCTTTCACCGCGTGCTTCTGAGGCTTGTGAGCTGCCTGTGGTCACCACGAAGGTCCCTCCTCTGGGTGTAGGCTAGGTGTCCTGCCACAGGAGGTGCTGGCAGGGACATCTGTGCCCCTGTCTCTGGGCTGATTGCTATCCGGGTCTGGTGGCTTCCCCACTGCCATTCAGGTCTGGCGGCTTTCCCGGAGCCCTTCAGAAACATCTTCCAGTGATGTAAAAGACAACAGCTTGGTTTCAGCTGGCCAGTGCAGGGCAGCACAGGGAGCAGTGCCAGGGCGCTGGCTTCTGCCATCATGTCCCAGAGCACTCGGCCCTCAGCCCTGGCTTTCTCCTTCCTGGATCCTTTGGTTTCCAGGGCCACGATGTAAACAGATATGTAGAGGCTTCTGCCCACCCTCTGCTGGCCACACCTGCAAGGGGACTAAGCTGTGGGTACAAGGAGGGGCAGCACCGTCTGCTGGCCAGTGGGTGGGGCTCCACTGTAGCTGGGTGTGTTTCTCATGGCAGTGATGCCAACCCCAGATAGAAAGGAATACGCAAGGTGCGTGGGGCGCTCAGGTGCCTGAAGGACTGGCTAATCTTTTAGAGTACGTATGCTGATGGCAGCTCCTGATCTATTGAAGTAGCACATTCGTGGCCCCAAGAGCCATCACAAAAACAGGCTGTTAATCTCAAGAGGTGCCGTTAATTTCATCTTCTGAAAGTGTGCCTCACAGGGACAGGAGACTTCTGGAAACAGGGATATAAATGACAGTTTGCAGGAAAATGCATGATTTATCAAACTGCGGCATTAGGCCAAAGGACTGCAAGAGACTCATAGATCTCAGCTGTTTCCTGGTTCGAATAAATCCTGTATTTCAAATGGAAAATGACCATTCCTGTAATATAAATAATTTTTCCGTAAATATTAGAAGACATATTTCTTTTTCCGAGCAGTGCTCACTGTCTCATTCTCATCCCCATCTTCTGGACACTGAGGGTGGGGAGCAGAAGGAAAACCGGTGAGCTGCCTCTGCCCTGCTCGGTTGGCACAGTGGGATTTACATAAGTGGTGGCTGCCCTTGTGCTCCTGAGACATGGCTTTGTGCGTGTCCTCCGCCTGGTGGCCCGAGGGCTGAGCCTGCCCAGCTTCCTCCTACTCTGTCTTCTGACACGACGTCAGCCTTTCTCGGCAGCCAGAAGGACAGCCACTTTACCGAAGGCCTGGCCCACCCCTGAGCTGGGAAGGACGCACCTTCAGATCCTCTGACGAGACCACGCTTTTGATTTTGCCAGGGAAAGCGCTCTTGGGGCCTTCCCAGGTCTCCTTGTGAGCTCACAGTGGGCAGGGGTGGGTTTCGCTGGAGGGAGGAGGCCCTTTGCTCCTGCTGCCCCCAGCCCTAGCCCTGGTGACACAGGTATGCGCCTCTCTGTATAGAAGGGGAAGAGCAGAACAGGGCACAACCTGGCCACTGCCTGTGCAGTGCCCGGCTCTGTGCCCCCAGGGGCAGTGTCTCAGTGCCCCTCTCGGGAGCAGGACACCTAGCTTGCCCACCTCAGATGTGCTTCCTTTCCACTGTAGGCTCAGCGAGGGATCCAGGAGCCAGGTGTGGCCTCAGAGACCGCTGTGCCCACAACAGCCCCTGCCTTGAAGGTGTTGGACAAGTCAGCCCTGCCACACCCCGCTGCCATCACTCCAGCCCCCGAGGGGCAGGACGGGCCCCCCAGCCCCCTGAGCGAGGCCTCCAGTGGCTACTTCTCACACAGTGTCTCCACTGCCACCCTGTCAGATGCGCCTGTCCTCAGCCTGGATGCTGCAGGCCCAAGTGGGCAGATGCCTGGCTCCCCAGCTGCGCCAGGCCAGGCCCCAGGGGTGGAGCTGGCCTCTCCCTTGGGCACACACAGCCACCCAGAAGAGCTGCCAGCACAGTCTGACCCCCACCTGGGGCTTGAGGTACCCAGGCCCCTGCTGCCGCCAGAACCCCCAGCGCCTGCGTCCCCGTTCAGGATCCGGAAGGTGCGTACCTCAGAGCTGAAGTCCTTCACACGCATGCTGGGCGGCAGCTGCTCTGGGACGGAGGAGGGCCTGCTGGTCACAGTGGGGCCCAGCGACCCTGGAGAGCAGGCTGCTGGGAAGCCGGAAGTGGCATCCGACTCCGAGGAAGCCAGTGAAGTCCCTGAGTGGCTCAAGGAGGGGGAGTACGTTGCTGTGGGCACCACCAAAACGGGCATCGTGAGGTACATCGGCCCAGCCGACTTCCAGGAGGGCACGTGGGTCGGTGTGGAGCTCGACCTGCCTTCTGGTGAGTGCGAGGGAGGGTCCCTGGGAGTCAGGGATAGTAGGGCAGGCACCTTAGTCAGGAACCTGCCAGGTGAGTTTGCTTGTTTAATTCTGGAAAGTTTCTAGAAACCTGGGATGGTAACAAAAGGCTATTAGACACTTGGTGGGGCAGACTTTTGGTAGACATTACTACTCTTTTCAGTACTGGGGCCTTTGCACTCAGCTACGTCCCCAGGCCTTGTGAAGTCTTTAAACTGCCCCAGTGGGACCCAAGCTTGTGATCCTTCTTCCTCGGCTTCCCAGTGCAGTGGGACTTCAGGCCTGTGCCTCTGCATCAAGTTGATAATGGCTTTAATGCTCCCCTTCCCCCTTGAGATGGGGGACCTGCTGTATTCCCAGTTTCTCAAACTCTTAGGCCCAAGGGAACCTCCTGCCTCAGCCTCCTGAGTAGCTGGGAGGATGGACCCCCGCCACCACGTCCATCCTTCAGTGTGCTTCCTAGTCCACAGAAGCCTCTGACTTGCAGTAGTACAGTAGCTTACTCTTAGTCAGAGGGGAAGCTCTCGTGACACTGGATCCTCTGCTCTGTTCTGAGACTTCCTGTGTGCCTTGGCCATGGCTGGGTGCTCTGGGCCAGTGACAAGAGGCCATTGTAGGCTGTGGTCTACAGAGTCAAGGGGGCAGGACCTCAGGGAATGTTCTATCCTGGGCCTTCTGGGAGTTGTTTCGAACAGCTTCCCTCAACTGTCTGGCATGGAGCAGAGTCCAGAGAATTCCTAGTCCTGGTGGCAGTGCGCTCCCAGCCCTAGGAAGCCTTCTCTGGGCCTGGCCATGTCTCTGCTTGCCACGAGGGCTTGTCTGCTGGGGTGTGAAGGCCTTGTGGGTGCCCTGTCCAGCCTACAGCCCAGCGGTGACCTGCTCTGGCCCTGGCTTAACTCCCTTCCGGTGGTGCCATGGCTGTCAGCATGGCTAGTTTTGTGTGGATGTCATGGGCCTGGAGCTGCACACCTTGCACTGTGCTGGGCTTTTCTCCTAAGTGGCTGTGTCCAGCGGTGCTGGGCAGTCAATTGGCAGGCTGGGCTCTGCCACATCCCCTGGGGCCAGGCTGGTTGCCACAGAGGGCAGCAGGAGTTGTGGAAGCTCAGGGTTGGAGCAAGGCAAAGAACAGCTTGAGCCAGGAAGTCTGGTTGGGGCCTGAGCCATGCAACCAGTGAGCCACAGGAGGCCACCATGCCCACAGCCTGCTGTGTGCCACCCTGGGCAACAAGCGAGCCAGTGGTGATGTGTCTCTGGGCCCTGTGCTCCCTATAAAGTCACATGCTGCCTTGAAATTCATAACTTGACATAGAATGGCTTGAATTGGAAGTGATTCTAGAAGATTAATGTCACACAGGCTGGGAACTCGCCGTAAATCTGCCACTCCTGAAGTGTAAAGGGGAAGTGCGAAGGAAGTTTATGTCTGTAGTTGAACTTGAGAATTAAAGGGAGATTAGCAAATAATTTAATTCACACAGTGCATAAGTAGTAATCACATTGCATGTACCAGTTCTGCTCTAGATCCCCAGGGTATCACCAAGCCCCTGAGGTAACTGGACTTCCTTTTTTTTTGTATTTTAGGGAAGGGTCCTCAGGGTGCTCAGGGTCTCAGTACTAGATCAGACTCTTAGTGATCTGCCTGTTTACAGCCTCCCAAAAGCTGGGATTACAGGCACGTGCCACCGAGCCCAGTCTCAGTTGTGCCTCAGCATCCCCTGGGGATAGGGACGGGTCCAGCACAGCAGGCCCTGGGATTGAACTACTGATCCCTGTACCTGCTTGCGGGCGCTTTGGTCCGCTGAGCTATTTGGCCGACCCAGGAGACAGACCTTAGGGTGCGCTGGAGGCAACAGGTGGGGAGGGAAGGTGCAGCTGCCAGCAGTGAGGCTCTGTGAGCTGAGGCCCCTGGTGGCCACGTCCCCAAGGGTCCTGTGGCCCTATTAAACAGTCCGTGTCACTAGAAGGCATCCAGGGTGTAAAGCTCCTATCTTGGAGAAAGGGTGCTGATAGAGAGTGACGTGTGGGTGGGGCCGCAGATGTCCAGGGAGCTGGGAGAGGCGGGCACGGTGTGGATTGCAGCACTCAGCAGGCTGAGGCAGGAGGAGCACCAGAAGTTCAAGGCCAGCCTGGGTTACACAGCAAGATGACCCTGCTTCAAAAGAAAGAAACCAACAAGACAAAGATAAAGGTTTGGTGTGGTGGTAGCCTGGAGGGGTTGAACATGGTCAGGCGGCAGGAGGGATGGCCGGAGGCTGCAGCCAGTAGACAGGGTTGGGTAGGTCCTGGAGGCAGGAAGGAGCTGAGGACCAGGTCTGGGTGCAAGAATCCCCAAGGGCAGGCTGCTGCACCCTGTGGGCCGAGAGGGAGGCATAACAGAGTGTGTAGCGGGGGCCAGAGCGAGTCTGATGCCATGGGGATCCCGAGGCTGGCAACAGTTGAGGAGCTGCTGATCCCCGAACTGTCACGTCGCAGTGCAAACTGTCTGACGTGCGTGGCGCAGTGGAGAAGTGGCGTGTTGGGCTCACAGTGCCAGCAGGGTCCTTCCATGCCCAGCTGGCTCCAGGCCTGGTGGATGACAAGGTTCCACAGCTAGGCAGCCAGGAAGCAGGACAAGCCCATGCCCTTCCTGCCAATACCCTAGCGGTCGCCTCCAGCCAGGCCGACTTGTGCCAGCCCCACTGGGCTGCGAACTTGCCCTCGGAGCTCGTGATCATGCCAGATCTGAACCACAGTGTCAAGAGTGGCCAGGAGAGCTGAGGCAGGCAGAGAGGTGGGAAGTGGGAGTCCACCCCACGCGGGAGCAGCGCAGGCCAAGGAGCGCGAGGTCAGCTGCAGCTGCTGGTGGAGCAGCCCAGGGCGCCCAGAGCCCATGGAGGCAGGCAGAGCAGGGTGAGGGGCAGGGTCCAGTTTCCAGACGCTTTGCTGCAGAGGCTGGGCTGTCACCCGTGCCCCACGGAGCTCCTGCAGTGCTGTCCAGACAAAGCAGCGATTGCGTTTGGAACCCCACACAGCCAGGTCTGTCCCACTACTCTGGCAGTTCTACCAGTCTGTGGGAAGAAGCTCCGGGGCAGAGTTGTTCTGCCCATGCCACCCATCCCAATGGAAGTCATTGTGCCCACCTGAGCTCAGGGCAGGACCTAGCGCTGTCTCCATTGTCCTTCTGCAGGGCCACACTCAGACAGTGCTTGTGAAGCCCCTGGAAGGAAGGTGACAGGTCAGCCTGGCTCATCTCCCTCTTCTGTTCCCTGCAGGAAAGAACGATGGCTCAATCGCAGGGAAACAGTACTTCAAGTGCAACCCTGGCTATGGGCTGCTGGTGCGGCCAGCCCGGGTGCGCAAGGCCCAGGCTGCCGGGCACAGGCGCAGCACAGGGCTCCGGATGCAGGGTGCTCCTGAAGCCCGCCGCACCACCCGCCTCTCTAGCTCTGCCACCAACCTGGCCTCCCTGACAGCTGCCCTGGCCAAAGCTGACAGGAGCCCCAAGAACATGGAGAACCGGAAGTCCTGGGCCAGCTGAGTACAGGCACCTGGTGGCCAAGGATGGGACCTTACAAGCAGGGCCACGAATGCTGTTTGCACGATGCAAGGCTGATGATGTCCCTAATTTCCGGCTCCCTGGGATTCTGGAAGCTTTGCTTCTTCCCTTCCTCAGGGGTGGAAGATGGGGCCTTCTGGAAGCCTAGTGGGCCTATGGGAGGGGGCTGAGGCCGTGGGCCACAGCCTAGGCCAGGGGTGTCCCTACTGGGATTCTGTGGCATCTGCCTCTTTTCTACTCCGTGACCCCACTAATGTCTTAATTTAAACCTAGTCCTAACTGCCCTTGCTGTGGCAGTAAGGACTTCCCCTCCTTCCCAAGTGCCAGCTCCCTTAAGTGCCTCCCCTCGTTCCGTCGCACAGGTCTCCAAGAGTGGGTCTTCGTGGGTGTCCTGGTGTCTTTAACCTGGCTACCATTTATTCCCTTCACGTGATGCTTGGAACCTATTTATTTTTATTTATTTTTCCAAATCAAAATCCCTCTTGAGCCCCAGCCAAGTCCTCCTAGGCCTCTGCCTTCAATGCTTGGCCCCTGGGCTCCTGCCTGGGGTGTGGGTCCCTTCATCATAGACACCCAAGTGGCCTTACTGTGAGGAAAGGCGATCAGTCTGGGTGGCCTGCTCTGGGATGACAGTGAGGGTGGCTCACTGGCACATTCAGTGTAGCTTGGCCCTGGGGACATCCTGGGCCATGTTCAGGCCTGGCAGTTCTGAGCTCTGACTGGGGCTGGGCAGGCATGAATTTCAGCAGATTGATGTCACCGAGGCCCAGGCCCAGCCCTGCGTTGTTCCAGCCTGGCCGCCACATCTGAGCCTGTGGTACTGGCTCTGTCACAGGGGAGTGGTGTGTGTGGGGGGTAGGGGACAGAGCCCGGCCCAGGTACCCCAAGCTGCCCCAGCCGCAGCCCAGGATATAGGCAGACCACCCTCAGAGCCTGTTTCCTGTTCCTCTACTTCGCTCCTAACTTGCACAAAATCTCTGTGGCAGAATCCCTGGATCTTGGGTCTGAGCTTGTGGCAGGAAGTGGTGCAGGCCCTTGATTCTGGCTGGGGTGGCCTGTGCAGTGGCTCCTCTGCCCCGTGGCCTGGCCCAGCATCCAGCTGACAGCCGTGGTGTACTTGGCATCACTAACTGTATGTGTCACCACCCCTGGCAGGGATCTGCAGCCCACCGTTCACCTGCACAGGGCCCAGATGGGGGACACCAGTATCCTGTTCCTTAGGTGCTGTGTGTAGACACCAGAGTCTGGCCTTGGGTCCTGCGAGGAGGACAGTCGCCATCCCAGGGGAGGGTGTGGTGTCTGTGGGGAGCCCCTGCTGGAGGTGGGCCTCGTTCCTGCCCAGTTTTTGGCTGGCACTTAAGGGACAGCTGCCAGGCGGGTCTCTTGGCAAGTACCATCAGTTTGCAGGGCTCTCTGCTCTGCCCACATCCAGCGTGGGCTAGGGTGGTTAGAGGTCACATGCCACTTGTTCTTTGCATAACATGTCGGGGCCAGTGGTTGTGGGAGGAGTCAGTACTCCTGAGAACTTCCTGGGGAAGGCCGGCCAGAGTGTATACAGAAGGTGCTACCTTGGAAGTGTGGGACCCTCAGATACGCAGTGATGGGCCTGGCTGGCCCCAGGTGGGGTGGCAGGGCTCCATGTTCTGCAGTCAGTCAGGGGCACCTCGGGCAGAACAGGAGCCACAGGAGTGCTGTGCTGGGTGGCTGCTTGCCAGAAGAGGCTGGGGGTTCTTGGGTCAGTATTCAGGGAGAGGACAGCGCTGTGACCTGGGAGTGAGCAGACCACAGGCTTAGAAGACGCCGAGGTCCCTGTCCACCCTGTGTTTTCCCCCCAGGGTAGCGTCTCCCAGTGTGGATGAAGAGTGGCTCTGGTGTGCATCTTCTTGCCTGCCTGTGGCTGCCTCTGTTCCACCCACCTGCAGCCCAAGGTTGTCTCAACCCGATGGTGGGAACCTGGCCACCTGTCACATTGCCCTGGAGCCAAGTGTGGCCCGCTGTGTGCCCAAGACACGCCCGAGGCAGCTTTCTCCTGGTGCCTCTCTGGTGGCTGCAGGTACTAACGGTGTTAGGAGGGTCTGGGTTCAGCTTCCCTAGTGTGGATTTTTTAAATAGAATTGAGTTCATGTGTAAAGAGGTGACTTTGTTTCAAGGGTTAGAGTGGTTTGGTACACGAGGTTTAAAAAAAAACCTCCTGGAGCAGGAGTTTAAAAAAATCCAAAGACTAATGAGTTGTAAAGACTTGTGTGGTTTGTACTGTACGATGAACTAAACCTCTGTAATTTTGTACTATATGCCTTTCCACCAAATGACCAGCAGCTGCTAAATAAAACCAGATTTCCTGCCTTTGTCCAAGCTGTCTTGTTGCTCCTCCCTTCCTCACCCGTCGAGTTCAGGCTCCCTGCAGACTGCTCCTGCTTATGGCCTCATTCTCTACAGTGGTGGTAGGCTTTTCCAGATGGAGACTGGAAGGAGGAAGTGTGGGGGCAGTCGCCCCTTGGGCACACCCCTCCGCAGCCCAGGACTGCGCTAGCCAGCGTCGCACCCAGGGGGGGCGGGGTGGGGGGCCCTGCAGTGCCTACGCCTGACCAGGCTCCAGCTCATGACATAGATCAGCCTCGTGTGGAAGGCAGGAGCTATAGGGACCTAGGGAGGATGAGGGACCTAGGGAGGAATGAGAGCCAGGGAGGGGGAGCGGGCAGGAGGGAGGGACTTCGCCCCAGCCATCTGGCAGGGCTCACTATCTCTCAGTCGTGACAGAGCCACTCTGTACAGGGCTGGGGACAGAGTGTCTCTGCTGCTGCTAGAGAGACTGGGGCTGTAGGCCAAGGTGCTTTAGGAATGAGGATGAGGGTTGTGGCAGTGCCCAGGTCAGATCCCCAGGGACAGTAAAATTTGCTGCCAGTCTTGGTGGCCTTTTGTGCTGGTAAGGCCACCTCATGCAGCAAGGAATAAGAGGGCACAGATGGTGGTGGCTTCAGCCTATGGGCTGGGAAGGTGACGAGGCCTCCTTTACCTGTCAGGGCACCCCGGGCCCACAGGCCAGCGTCAGCGTAGGGCTCACTGTGGCCTGCGCAAAGCACCTCTCTGCTTGCCCCCCTGTGAGCGTGGCACTCAGCCCTTGTCTTACAAGGTCCTTGTGGCTCTAGGCCCCAGTGGCCATCAGCCAGAGTGCGTCAGAGCAGGGCTTGTTTACATTCACAAGTGCGGAAGAGTTGTTCTCAGAGCTTGGTACTGCCAGATGGACGGGACACGGCAGCCAGAAGTGTCGCTGCTCAGAGTGAGGCAGGACTGAAGAACTGACCCTGACCTAGCTCCAAAGAGAAGTATTATTTCAAGTTGTAGCATCGTCACAATCCCATAGATTGTTGTTGTCTACAGTAAGCTCTGGAGTTTTTACCATTTCAGTCCCAAAGTGATCCTGGTGGATGTGACATCAGCTCGCTTGTTTACATGCTGTAAGGAACATGTACACCTGTGCCAGCCTTGCCTCGTATGCTGGGTAGCCCATGTGCAGGGCACAGGCCCTAGGATGGGGACAGGGTAGTAACATGGGGAGGACAGACTGGCCATGGGCTGAAGGTCAGTTCGTCTCCAGTCTGGGGCCAAAGCACAGAGCATGGGGTGGGGACCAACCTGTTAGCAGCTTTGCTCCCAGCGCGGGTCCTGCCCTTGCATAACGGTTTTGTGGTCTTTCTAAATGTGTGTGCCCAAAGCCCTCTTACTCTGAAGGTCTCTCTGGGCTTCGGAGCTGCTCATGGAGGGCATCCTGGGAGAACACAGAGCTCAGTAGGTGACTTGAAAGGCACTGCTGAGCCTGTAGGGAAAGGGGGAGATCAGCTGCAGTTTCCATTGTTTTGCTGGTACAGGGGAAGCACCAAGAAAGCTCCTACACAATGGGGCTCGGTGTGGGGGGAAAGGGAAATGGGAAGGGAGGAAGACTAGGGGTGGGCATGGGTGAGGCAGGGAGCAGGCGGGGGTCTTCCTGGAACCACCCCCGCCCAGGCAGCTTTGGAACCCTGATCCTTTGCCCAGGGCCTCTGAAGAGCCTGAGGGACCTGTGTGCTCTGTGGTGCTGGGCACTTGGAGCATGAGCATGCAGTTGAATTAAAAAGAAACCCTGGGCAGCCTTGGTTCAGTTATACATTTTATTTTCTAATAGGTACAATACTAAAATAAACACAAATTAAAAAAAAGTTTTATTAAAACAAAACTGTACAAAAAAGCAGTATACTACATTTTAATTACAGAACAGTCTACTGTCCAAAAGGCACTAATCCAGAATAGGAGATACAATGATACAGGACTCATCGGAACTATTTTAATCAATACAACAGAGCACTTGTTTCTCTGATCGCTGCCACCCAGAAACAAGAGCTTCCCGCTACAGTCATCACATACCGCCGAGTCCGATTCCTACGGGCGAAGCTGCAGTATCACTCTCCTTAGGGCAGCTTCTATGGGGATGGCATCAGCCCCGGCTCGGGGGTCCTGGGTGGGCCTTGCAGCCACCGCCCCCTCTCACGTTTAGCACCGGCAGAGTGGGTTTGGTGATACTTGGGGACCAGGCTGGGGTCTGGCCGAGGAACGGCAGGAGGCGTGGGGCCACCTGGTTGGAGGAAGGCAGCGAGGACTTGGGAGCAGGGCGCTGTGCCAGCTGGAGCCACCTGCTGCTCCCAGGAGGTGAGTGGCCCCGTCCTGTTTGGGGCCAGCCTGCGTCCCTGCTCATGAACCTTGGGCAGAGTCAGTACTGCAGGGAGTCAGTGCACGTCTGCAGGGGTGGTTGATGGCTACAGGAGATCTGCTTCCCAGAGGTGGACAGGAGCCGGGCTTGCCACCTTGGGACCACAAGTGGCTCTGGTTCTGCTGCGCAGCGCCGTGCCCTGCTCCTCCTCTATGTTAAATGCCCCAGACAAATCTCTTAAGGTCCAGACTTGTTTTCTCTGGACTCTGTCTGGCCCTAAGGAAGAGAGATACTGCAGCCTTCCAAACAGTGTCATACACAGAAGACAAAGACAGGCATCTGATGTTAACAAAAATAAGTAACAAAGGAACAGGATTAAACCAAATCTCTTCTCACAGCATCCTATACTACATCCTCCTTCTGCTTAGCAGAAAATTGTACGTACACAAAAATACAAATACACAACTTTGTAGAACAGTCTGATTTTAATATATTTATATATATTTATATTTATATGAGTGGCAGGTTAGTTCATTATATAGAGCTTTTTGCACTTTTGGCTCATACGCAACAAGGCTTATAAATTCAGCTTTAGCTTTCATTCAGGTTTTATAGCTTTTGAACAATTGTTTTCACATTTAAAGCAGCATCCAATTTGCACTAGGATTTGTGGTGATTATAGGAGACAGGGGTGGGTGGGATACATTCCAGTGTGTGGCATGGAACGAGGGTTCCGTGTGACAGAGCTTACCATGGTGACCCTTGAGGTAGACTAAACACCTTACAGCAGACTCAGACACAGGTGTGACACCCTCAGGGACACATGGCGCACAAGATGGGGACAGAGACCAGAGATGCCGGAGAGAAACACAGACGAAGACACGACAGCCACGGCAGGGATGCGCAGCCCCTCTCGGCCGGCAGCTGGGCTATTTGGCAGATGCTGAATGCTACACAGCCTCAGAGCAGCGGCCACAGGTGCCAGCCCAGGCAGGCTGGAGCTGACTCACTCGGCGCGTCCTCTGCGCCAGCCATGTCTGGCCCCACATACGCGACAAGCCGCTCGCGGTGTGGGGCAGAACTGTTACTTGGCAGCTGCCCTCGCAGCAGTGTCAAGTCCAACCAAAGGACAAGCGACAAGGCCCGGTGCTGCCCCCATGTCCTCCCTAGCCTGGGGCCTCTGCTACACTCATCCTGCTCAGTCACACGGGGACAGACAGGCCCTTGCCGGCGGCGCTCTCCCTGCCACGTCGCCACCCTCGGCCCACTGCCCTGCTCTCTCGGAGGCAGGACACACCCACACATCGCAAGCCAATGCCATGTTTGGGTTACTCATTGTCTGAACAAAAATGCTGGATTATTAATGAAAATAAAGTGCCTAGGTATGGATTGTTCCATTTTGCAAAACCTTTTCATGTACCCACAAATCATCTGCATGCTGCTGGCAGTGGGCTCTGAGCAAGCGCAGTCACCTGTCCTATGTTCATTATGTAACAAAGGCCCCCAATCTAGGTCAGACTTACATGACCTTGAGAAAAAGCAAACAGTCTCACACTCATGTGCAGATGCACGCTGGATCTGGCCCTGCAGGCAGGTCCCCTGACCCTGTCATCCAGGGCTGGAGGGCCAGGTGCCTGGCACTGCGCTCTGGGGCGAGTCGTGCCAACCCTCAGGGCCTGGTGTATCCCCACCACCAAGACATAGGCATTTGGTTCAAGCTGTGCTGCTCGCCTGTCTTCATGACAGCCCCTGAGCTCTAGCTAAACAGACTTCTGAAAGCTAAGAACCAGGACCATCAGCAGAAGCGATGGGAACAGTAACTGACAGAGCTGCCGGACACCCCTGGGCAGGGCCGATCTGCCTGCAGAACAGCAGGGGTGCCAGGGGGAGCCAAGACCTACCCCAAGGCTGGGCAGGTGGGAGGGCGGGAAGGGTAAACTGGAAGGATCCAGAAGTCTGCAACTTGCTTAGGCACTTAAAACATAAACAAGAATTCATCCTGGGAAGGTGCTGCTCTGAGGGCGGGTGGGTGAGGGGATCAGACAGGCTACGGGCTCTGCCAGGGAAGCGACTGCCTTGGTCTAAGCATTTTGTGGCAGGGGTCACATCCCACCGATGGACAGGGGTCAGATGCCAGTGGTGGACAAGGTAGGTAAGGGGCCAGAGAGCAGGCTGGGACCTTGAAGGTATGGACAGGGTCGCAGAAGGCGCAGGTGACACCCACGTGCTGTCACATGCTCAGCTCAAAATGACAGGGAAAGGAGGCCTTCTTAGCAGGGCTTGGTAAAACCAGAGTGAAGAAGCCCTACCAGCACTTACAAAGCTTGCAAAGTGTGCACCCACCCACGCCACCCTCTTTGGTTTTGTTTCCTTGCTGCCCATTTTCGGAGATGCATAAGGCAGGGCGCACTGACTGCAACGCAGGAGCCAACCGGGAGGAGGAGCGCTCCCTGGCGTCCTGGGCGGAGCGCTCCTCTCCACCAGCCCCACTGCGGGCCCCTCGCTTCGTGCCCGGGTGGCCAAATGCCCGTGGGAGCTGGGGTAGCTGTTGACACTAAGGGCATTAACGTTCCTTTATTTTCCAGTTTAACAGCTTCAGTGAACGCTGAAGTGTACAGTGACCCTCCCAAGTTTACGCTGGGTTTGCTTCTAGTAAAGCAACAACACGAAAGCATTCTGGGTTTCAAGGGAGGAAGCCAAACACCAGACAGTAAGACTGCAGTTCAGACTCCGCCTAGGAGTGCTGGGAAGACACTCTAATGGGAGGCCACACCATGAACCCAAATCCCAGAACTGTCTGTGCCACAGACCCCTATGGGTCTGGCAGGTTGCCCCCATTCCAGGTCTTTAGGGGCCAAACGCGCAGAGAACAGAGTCCAGGTCCACGCCGAAGAAAGGCACAGTCCATGCTGCTAGATAAGGGTGCCAGGGCTCCAAGTCAGGCCTGGCTCATGGTCACCTCTGTCCCAGTGCGTCTCTGACTCTCACCACCCACGGGTTCCCTGTGTTCCTCCATACTTCACAGATGCCTGTCTGGGAGGGAGCAGTACTGGCCGAAGTGACTCCTCTAACTTCTATAGTAACAGGAAGAGCTAGAAGGGAGGGACAGAATTTTCACAGACTCTTCAGGTAGGCTCAGAGCCTATGTCCCTTGCCCAGTGTCCCTGAGCCACAGGGCCCAGGGCTGGGCAGCCTGCTCCATCCTGGACTCTGGATCCTGAAAGTGGCTAGGGGCGGGCTGGAATCTGCACTTGTGGCCATGAACGTGCTCCCACGGAGGAGCAGGGAAGCTGTGAGGCAGACACTGGCAGCAGCAGGGCTGTGGAGCCTCGGTCCCCAGGACAGCCCACCTGACCATCAACACTACCGTGGAAGCGACAGCAAGAAAAGTGGGAAGGCGCAGCGCGTGCTCAGAACACAGGCAGGCGCCCCAGGAGACCGCAGCGGGGCCCTGCTTCTCACCGCACCAATAGGCTACAGCACAGAGTGCAGGGAGATTGGTCCCCTTGGCCAGAGACGGCCCCTTGATGCCCTCGTGTCCTAACATGGCCCAGGACCTTATGTCCCTTGCTGTTAACTTGCTAATCAAGTAAGAAGACTCATGAAGGTCCATGGAGGAAGCTAGGTAGTGGGGTCTGTCCTCTTCTTGCTCCTCCAGGATGGTGAACAGGTGGGGGAGGCTAGGCCTGCTGTGGCTGCAGGGGCACTATCCAGGACAGCCGCGCACCCGCCTCCCACAACACTGACCGAGAGCAGCAGCATCTTCAGAGTATCTTACAAGGGCAATTCACTTTGGGTGTTTTCTCCCCAAAACCAAGTATTTCATGGTGAGCGCAATGTATGTGGTCATCAATTGTGGTCAGGTGGTTTTCCCCTATGGGCAGGGCTGCTGGTAGTAAGGGAAAGTCAGATGGAGAAGTCTGGCTCAGGGTGCCTCCTGGGGACACCGAGGGAGGGCGGTATCTCCAGCTCTGCTGTCAGTGGCAGCACACTGGATCCAGGGACGCAGGGATGCACACATGTGAGGGGCTCTGATACGGCACGGAGCCTGCACCACAAACGGACTTGGAACGTCCACTAGCTTCTTCAGAGAATGTCTCATGGTCACCCCGTCAGTTCTGTCTTGACCCCAGGTAAGTGGCTTTTAAATGAGAGGCACTGGTGGACACAAGAACTGTCCCTAAACCAGCACAATTACTATTCCATTGCAGGTATGTGCAGAGGACCACAGCTAAAAGAAACCGAGGTCTGAAACACTCTTCCGAGTGTCATGTATATGGAGGTGGAGGAGGAGGAGGAAGAGGAGGAAGAGGACACTTCTAAACAAGCAGCCTTCTCAGCAGATGGAACTGTAACCTACACTTCTGGCAGTCCCTGTGGATGGGGAAGGGAAGGGCCTATACAAGGATAATCAGCAAAATAAAAACAAAATCCAGACTTTACTTTGCTCGGCAGCTGCTGGCCAGTCCTCGGCCCAGGCAAGGGCAGGACGCGTTGGTGCTCTCCACTGCCGCCATGCCCAGCGGGATGAAGGCCCCAGTGATGACAGGGACACAAAACAGACTCCCCTCCCTTGTACTCTAGAGCTAGGCTGGCGAGCGACGGATGAGTGCCTACACAAGAGCCACTCCAGGGTGTGAAGAGGGGCGGTGGCCAGGAAGCATGGGGAGGACAGGGTGTGAGCTGGTGGGGGAGGGCGGAACCCGCTGGGAAGGCGGCAGGAGGGAGCACGGCACACGTCACAGTCTGTGTCCTTGTTGGGTGGTCTACTCTGGAGCTCAGAGCCAAGGAGGAAAACTGCCCTTTGGTGGATGTGATGGCAATGGAGACATGGAGTGGCCCATGAGGACTCTGAAAACCCTAGGTGCATGGGCAGATGCGGCCTGGTCTCTGCCCAAGGTGAAATTGGCTGAGCAGATGAGAGCACAGCTTCAGAGAACTCAGGAGTCACATGGAAAGCAATAATCACGGGCTTCCATTCTGGGGCTGAACTAACTCCAAATCCTTCTCTTTCCCTTTGGGAGAATACGAATACTATGTCATTATTTTAGTTTACCGAGTTGCTGTTCCAAATGTTCTTGGGAGCATTAGTGCTAAAAGGGAATGAGGGATGAGAGCTCTGCTATTTTCAATCACATAAAGGACAGAAATCCTCTTAATTATGACCATGCCAATCTACATCCTGCTAAAACAGCTAATTACATGTCAGGAGGACACTCAGTCATTCAGAACAATTGCCATTATATTTTTATATATTCACTCTGTGCCACCCCCCTCAATTACCATGGTTACAATTTGAAAAGATTCAGCCAAACCTCCCTTTGCTCGCAGCACACCAATGTGAATTTGTGAGTTAATTATGGCTGTACACAGCCAGTCTTATGTAAAGGAAAAGAAACAAAAATGGAGTTAGGGAGCCAGCCTCCCCAGATTTCTAAGGCGCTGCGTCTCACGCGTATGCACCACCTGCTGCCCAGTGGCTGCGCCTTATGGAAGGGTGGACGAGGGGCACGGACCACAGTGGAAAGACAGACAGGGCAAATGCACTGCAAACGCTCCATGCAGAGGGGACCTCAGCAGAGGTCAGGTCCTGGAATGTGCCTGGTAAACTTGTGGTTGAAAAGCACCAGGCGAGTTTCACTTGAATGGCTGCTACTAGATTTAGTTGTACCCAAATGTCAAGAATGATAAAAGGCAAGAAAGATCAAGAAAGATAAGTTAGGGGCAGTGCATACCTACGCGGGCAAGTCATCTGTGCTGGCAGGACGAGAGCCAGGCGGCGCCAAGCTTCCCCTGCGCTTCTCTCCCATATCCCTTCATTTCCTCACTATGAAAAGATCCAGCACTACAGGAGGCGGGGTTTCTCAGGCTTAGCTTCATCTTTGCTTTCTCATCCCAACCAAGAGTAATGAAGGTGATACAGAAACTTCTCTACTTACAAACACAGCATCTAAAGGTGCAAAGGTGCGACCCAAGTTGCATTTCTGAGAGGAGTAAGACCTTATAAGAGTATGGCGTGTGAGACCAAGAGCAGGGGCTTCTTGCTTGCAGATCAGAAGGAAAGGGCACAGGAGTGGCCTGCGGAACAGTGCCCACTGGACATCAGAGGAGGTTCTGTAGTCAGCAGCCAACCACAAGAGCCTTTCTCTTGCTCTGTGTCAGGTCCTAGAGCGCTAAGGAAGTCTCTGTAGCAGACTTCAAAGATGTACAGCCAAGAGTTTGTGAGGAAGGCCCCTGCACAGAAGGGGCCTACTCTGAGCTGGTGGCACTGGCTATAGCACTGTTCCCAGGAAGACTCCCTGCTTTCAGGAGGGTACTTCCTTCCCAGGATCACTCGGTGGTTCCCAGAATGCAAGCTGGACACTTTGGAAACCAAAGGACAGTGGGAGGGTTTGGGGCACACAGCTCAGCTTGCTGACAGCAGATCCCCAAGTCCTGAGTAAGCATCTCGCTATTTAAGGAGCACACATACAAAGGAATGCTGTGAGTAACACAGCCTCTGCCTGGTGCGGTCCTGGCCCACGCCCTGATCCACCAGCAGAGCTGCTCAGTGAGTCCACCTCTCACCTGGGAAATCCTGACGAACAAATCCGGCTCAATAAAGCTATACATGAATTTGGCTGGTCTCAACGCAGCCCCAAGAACACAGTAGTGAAACATTACGATAATCACAACAACAAAATGACACGATCCATTACCACTCTGGCCTAAGAGTTAAATCACAGAGATTAACACAGAAACCAACACACACCATAGGAGGTCAGAACTATTCAATGTAGACAGAGTGACACTGAGCAGGGAACCATTAACTATAAGGAAAATTATTGCCTACCAATCTGTTGGGACACACAGGGAAAAAAATACTCAAGTTGTTCTCTGAACAAAACATAAAAAGTATTTTTAAAAGGCAGAGCTACAAGTTAAATGGGAAGACTCTTCTAACTAAATCCTTCTAAAGACCACAGAGAGGATAAGGACTTGACGTTCACATTCATAGGACAGGGTGGCATCATTTGTGCAGAAGGGATTACTCACACCGCTGAGGGCAGAAATGAGAGGTCTGCTCAGCTCCATGTGAAGCCCGGCCCCCTGGAACAGCATGTTGTGTCCTCAGACTGCTGAAGAGGGCGCTACCGAGCCACACCCCTGCCTGCAGCCAGCAGACCAAGGCCAGGAAAAGCCAACTCGACCAGGACAGGGCAGTGAAGCATGGAGAACAGAGCCACTGTTCAGAGATGGGAGAGGAAACAACAGCAGTCTGCTGGCTGGGTATATTACACTTAGTGCCTCATGCTGGGTTTCCAGGAGGAAGGTTTCTGACAGGAGCTCCTCAGGATGAAGGCCAAAGTAGAACTTAAGCAACTGTATCAGTAATTTCTTCATGAGAGGTAAGAATCTATCCAGTCACGGGGGTGAAATAGACCCCACAGCATGCACGACCTGCATCCTCACCTCTGCAGCTGGGAGCAAAGGTTCCTTAGAAGGGCTTCTCGGGCTCCCAGATGCCCCTTTCCTATGAAACCTGTCTGATAATTCCCACCATACCAGTTCTGCAGAGCCAAAAATGTTTTTGTGGCATCCCCTCCCTTGCTGCTTTACCCGCCTGCTTCCATCTGCTGTTGGCGCTGGCTGATACAGGTGGAAATTGCCTTGGTTGGGTACTTTCATGAGAGGGCTGGGCAGGGAGCTCACACATCTGATCACAGTAAATCAGTTACAATATTTTTAAATAAAAGTAATAGATAAATTATATGACTAGACCCCACATTTTAAAGAATTTTCATGGACTAGAAAGAACAAGGCTCCAAGAGCACTCTGGGCCGGAAGGCAGAAAGAGGTGAGAGCAGAGTCAGGGCTACCAAGAAGCACAAGGTATGACTTTTTTTTTTTTTTTTTTTGTGGGACCAGGGTTTGAACTCACGACCTTGCACTTGCCCAGCAGGCACTTGTGCCTCGGAGCTATCTCCCCAGCCCCCCTAAAGATATGACTTTTAAATCTGGCTTTTCCTTTCAATTAAGAGCATTTTGAGGATTTCTATTTTAAAACCACATCTAAAACCCAAAAAAAGTTCAGCGAAAGTTTCCCTATCCAAAATACTAGAAATGAAACAGCGGCATCTATATTCATCACTGAAACAACTCAGGTGGTGTGGACAAGACAGCAGAATGAAACCCGGAGCAGAAAACCAAAGGAATCTTGGTCCCAAAGATGCTCATTCTCATGTCTGGTCAAAAAGCAAACAGGGGCTCATGGTCTCTGCCAGCCTCCAGAGCTGTGGGCAGATGTCCTCCCTCTCTGCCCACTGACTCAGACGCCTTGTCCCCCGGCAGCACCGCTCCTGCAGGCCACCACCACCAGCCCGGCCACCACTGCCTGTTCCAATACCAGCTCCTTATTTTCTGATGCTTTTTCATCCTCAAAGGTATTAAAACAGCACATTTTAGCTCTTCCATGGAAATAATTGGATTTCTTTAGAAACTGCAGCTGTATTAGCAGTTTGAGTTTGTTCCCTTAAAAAGACTAGCAAATAAATGACTCTAGGAATCCCATCCTAAAGAAGCTATCAATTATAGAAATCTCCTGACAATAAATCATGGATGTAGCTTGTCAGGGAATATATTTTTCCCCTCTCCTTGTTCTGATTAAACTGAGAATAAGCAGACAAAATTCCATCAAAATGGAAAGATCTAATTCTAAGTAAAATAAGAGGGAAGAAAGATAACAGAATCTCACAATTGAAATAAAACGTACAATAAACAAAGAATAGGAGTAGGAGTATGTGGGAAGGGGCTTGTTCCTGAGAATAACAAATGCTACTCTTGAATTTGTTGTTTCAAGTAATACGGTAACACAGAAGACAGCTCCATTTCACTTCAACTCTAAGAAATCAGGGAAAATGTGTGCATTTCCCCCCTGAAATCCAGGGTCAGGGCAGGACCAGGCCCTGCCTTAATTCTTAAGTCACAGACACAGGAAGGCGGCATACTCATGTCCTCACAAAGACTTCCAGAAGCACAATGTACAGGCAAGGGAATTGCATCAGTGTTGCCTTAAGTGCAGAGACCAGCTAAAAACACCCCAACGAGAAAGGGAGAAACACAGAAGGCCAGTGAGTCTCTCTCAAATTATCTCGAGCACATTTGGTGAGGGTGGGGGGTAAGGAAATGGCATCTTCCTTCTACCTCAAATGGTTTTCAATTAACGGACAGAGAAAGACAGAAGCCTTGCCTATTGGTCCACCCGGCCTCCTCCCAACTGAGGCTTCCTCAGACACATAGGAGAGATGGAACCAGCAGAACGTGCATGGCTGTTGTGCCCCTTCTGCGTCCCTACCTCTGCACTGAAGGCTCTTTCTTTTGACCCACAGTGACAATGCGTCATTTAATCGGATACCAGGAGATCACTTTCATACAAGGCTAGCGGATGTAATTTTCTTTGATGCATGAATAGTTCATCATTTTGCTACTAGATGGCAAGGTGATCACAGGGTGACTTTATAAAGCAAGTTCACTGTTTGGTATTTTGAGTTCTCAAAATGAAAAAAAGATTTATCAAATATAAATATCTTTTAAAAGTAACAAAAGTGCTACATATGTGATCAAGGAAAAAAATTCCATTAGTTACTGCCGCTTAAAGTAGATTAAACTTTACAAATATTACCACATCCATTATCAATATGGCTTCCAATTATTAAATAAATTGCCTGTAGCAATATAGCTCTTTCACACCTCTACAAGGACAGAGTAAAGAGAACAACAAAGCAGTCACATCCTGCTGTATCTCCACACCCACTGCAGAAGTGGTAAATGTCCCCTGCTTTTTTTCTGCTATTTAGGCAAGTGTTTGCATCTGTGATAGTCAAGTCGGCAAAATTCCCCAGGTCCTCTATCGACTCAGACGGAGGGGGTTTCTGCTAATGGATACAGAGACTGTGTTCTTTTACTCATTTTGACCTTAGCTCCATCCTCGAAAGATATTTTTGGTAGCAAGGAGAGGGGACACCAGGATAACCTCCAAAACTTTTCCAGGCAGGCACTGATAATTGTGCCACGGAATGTACAGTGGTTCTGAGGACTGGACTTAGCATCCATTAAACATTCAGCTCATACTTTTTTCCAATGCTCTGGTATATATATATAAAATTTTTTCTTTTTCCTTTTTTTTTTTTTTTTTTCCTGTCTTTTTGTTTTGAATTATGGTCCCAAAGGCAGAAGGCAGTATTTTATCTACTAGGTCACACAGTTTGTGAAAGGAAGGGACGTCTGTGTCAACCAAATCTGAGCTCTAGTTTCAATGGACATTCTTAGCACAGCACCCAAAGAGGTATAACCTAGCCACAGTGTGACTAGATGAGGCACGGCTTATTGCAGCTGAAATCAGTGATTCTCACGCTGAGGTGGGGCTCTAGTATTCCTCTCGCTCTGCATACTCCCCAAGTGGTGTCTGCAATCCTGTGCCACTGCCTCAGCTTGCATTCTATCAATCTGGGGAAGGAAAACGGGTACACACTAGTGTTACATGTATCTAAAGGTACCCAAGATTTTACACACAGCCTAATATTTGAGAACGGAGGGATATCTAAATACCTGGAAGCACTTTCTTGGAATGCTAAGACGGAGCAGCAAGATTTTCTAGCCTCAGGGGCTGGGAAAGGGAAGTTTGGTTCGTTGGTTGGTTATTATTTACTGGGAATTAATACTGAGAGAGTATATGCAAAGGCTGAGGGCACCATGCCATCTTCACAGAACAAGACCCTAACAGCTACCTGACATACAAGAAACTGCAAGTTATACTGTAAGAACACATGTTAAGGACCGAGGAAAGTCTGCTAAGGTGCTACGTCTAAACTAAGTTAACTTGTGTCTAGCCCTCCCTGATCAGTCATCATCCAGGGCCTCTGTCTTGATTTCGCTGGTTCCTTGCCGGGCCAATGCCAAGATAGTATGGTTGACTGCTGCCATTTCCACAGCTAATGAGATGGGGTCTTGGTGGTCACTATGGCTCGTGCTGTCATCCTAGATGTGCAGAAACAAGGAACCAATGTTATTAGTGGACGGTATAGTCCTCCGGGTCACGGAGGCATGCAGGGTACGGACAGGTGGGACACGCGTTGGGGGAAGTATGAGCAGCTCATGGTGAGTGGAGGTGAACTGTATTTAAGTAGGCACTGAATGGATGGATATTAGTTCAGAGACTCCTAGCAGACATTTTTATGACTGAACAGGTAAAAAGAACTTAAAAATATTTTTTTTCTCACAAAGAATTTTACTCATTCTATCAAAAAGACTGCGGTGATCAAACCTGGAATGACTCATATAAAGCCAATAATTCGGATCTTCTGTTGGAACAAACACAGTATCAATCATTGTAGGCCATCCTAGTAAAATACCAAACTATGGATGTGTACTTAGAAATAGGTTATTAGAATCTATGCTATTTCTCTACTAAATTGAGAGAAAGCTATCAACATCTCATGGAGAAGGAAAACCACTGAACCAAGCAGAAACTGTCAGTCATGGGAGACAAGTGCTCCTGCCTACAATGGCCCTGGCGGGTGGGGCCTGCAGGAGCCAGACTTGGAGCCACTTTCCCTTCCTCAATTTGAATAATAAACGTGTGAAGAAAGCTGGTATCTTTTAAGGGGTGTGTTTCTCACCTGTCACACCTCCAGGGAACTGTGGAGCAGAGAGTTTTAGAAAGGGAGAGTCCCTTGGGGGAAAAGCTTGGGACTGCTGTCCTCAGGGCATCTGCACAAAAGGACAGAAATGATTCATCTATATTGGGTGATTGGAAACAGGTCTGATGCCAACTAGAAGGACAAAACATTCTCTCAGTACAAGGTAGGGCTAAGATTTGGAGTCCAAAGTGGGAAAAAAAAGTAATCCTTGGGGCATCACAACTAGTGTGTCATTACAATTTTCACAGATTAGTCTTCAAGATTTAAAAAGAGGATTTGCACGGAATTCCACTCACAGCATCTGGGTACAAGGTGATAAACAGCTGTCAAGAGGCTGGGAGGCAGGAACACAGGGGCTACACTTAAAAATTAACTGGCTGAGGGGCCAGGAAAATGACCACAGGGAAGAGCAAAAATTTTCTGGCTGGAGTCTGAGGAAGTGACCATATATTGCCAGTGCTTTCCAAATGGAAATAAAAGTTAAACTCTAAAAATTGTAATGAGATCTGTCAACACATATGTGGGGGTAAAGCTCCCATAGTCTTAGTTACTGAATTACTCCATGCAGTGACTACAGTTAAATACATTTTTACTCAAGCAACGCGCGCTAGGACAGGCATGATGAGCAGGCATGCGGATGCTGTACAGGGATGGATTGTCAACGCGCCAGAGGTGGAGGGGCCACTCCCCGGGACACAGGGTTCTCACTGCAATGGGGCCGGGGTGGGTGGGCCTTCCATTGTGCCCTGCTCCAGTACATGTTTAGGCAGGGGTCACAGCTGCCCAGCTGCCCCTAGTGCTTCTCAAACACTGAGTGTGTGTGGTGAATGGTGTAACTTGCTTGTTTGGATCAGATCCTCCTCTCTTCTTCTACCTTCTCTGCTTCTCTGCCTCCCTCAGAACTTCTTCCCTCCTCCTCCTCCCCATTGCGTACTTGCCAAGTATCCTGTTGTATGACAATAAATCCATGTGGGTGAATAGCAATTTCTCAAAGTCAACAGGACAACTGAATCTTACCACATTGCTTTCAAATTACATGACAGTCTAACTAGACACATGAGCAGAGTGGGGGGATGCCAGCTGCTTCCCCGCTCTCCCCCGCCCCAGACCCAACACCCGCGGCCTTCACAGCGCTGTCACCCTGTCCCACCACTTCATCCCAGGAACCCTGGGCCCAAGCCCCGCTCCTCACCTGCTCAGAGTAGTCGTTGCCATCCACGTCGTCACTGTTGGAGTGGCCACCTGGACTCTGTACGTCTATCCCATGACTCTCCAGGATTGCTGCTTCTTCGACAAAAGCAAAAGCAAAAGCAAATATGCCTTATCATAATGGCCACAGAGCACTGAGAATGTAGCAAAGTAACCCATGTCCCTTGACACCGTGACATTTTGATTTTCTCAGGCTTCAGGTGGATGAAATCCAAATGAATACATGCAGCTTTGGGAGACACTCCCCCCATCACCCCGCAACCTGGCATCTCTCTGCCCCGCACATTACACTGTCCGCCTTACCGTGAGCTGTTTCATATAGTTTGCTAACTAACTGAATGGCTTACCTACTGTATCCCGTAAGGCATTTGAGAATTGGAGTGATGAAATGGAAGTATATTTATTTAATAAAATAAAACTTCAGAATCTTAAAACCAGTTCTCACCCCTAATGTCAATGATTCAAATTTTTTCTTTTTCTTTTTTTGTGTTCAAAATGGGGATAAAAGACTTCATTTACCATTTAGTTACATTCATAGTTCTCTTTAGTGTCAGTATTTTCTCTTTTTTTTCCAGCTTTATTAAGGTATATGTTACAAATAAAATTGTATATATTTAGGTGAACATGATGACACACCCCTCTAATCCTAGCACTGTAAGGGAGCTGAAGCAAGCAGGAGATCACTAATTTCAGCCCAGCTGGGGCAACTTAGTAAAACCCTGTCTCAAACAAACAAATTGACAGAAAGACAAACAGAAAAGGGTAAATACGGCTCTTAATGGTATACAATAAGACATTTTAAGAGATCTACACATCATGAAATGGTTAAAACTAGAATTCAAAATGTCTTAATGTTCTCTTTTTCCTTTTGCAATACTCGGGATCAAACCCAGTGCCTCACACATGCAGGGCAAGCACTCTGTTACTGAGCTACACTCTTAGCCTTTTAAATGCTCTCTGTCATTGTCTGTTACTGTGCTCGCGGTCCATTCCAATTCTGTCAAGCAGGTGTACCTGCTACCTAAACTAGAGTCGGGTAAGAACAAGCAAGCTTAGATCAAGTCACAATTCCTCTCTCAACCTTACAAAAATCTTTAATCTGCATAACAGGGTACTCAACTGCTAAGGGTCTATTTAATACTATATTTTAGAATATCAAAAACAATGAATTTAAGTAACAATGTTATTCGTATAGTACAAACATGTAAACAATACTAACTTTGAGTTATTAAAAAATGAATAATAAAGGTGACTTCTGAGGCTTAAAAGTTAGAATAATTTAAACCTACAGTTCCTAAAAAACAAAAACAAAACAAAACAAAACACCCTACAGTTCCTAAACTGGTCATTCCTAAAATAAACATGGTGTCTGGAACTTTCTCACAAGATAAAGCAGCCACTCTGATACATTACCGATATTGGCTCTCCTCTTGATCTCCTTCCGTCTATTAGCAAACCAATTATATACTTTCAGAGAGGTAACTCGTTCCAGATCAGACAGTTTTTTGCCTGTGAATGCATGTAATAAAATTCAGATAATCTATATCTGAGACTCAAGAGAGAACTACTTTTAAGGAATAATATTTGAAGTTGCTTTTGATTCCCTTTATTAATGAAACAAGAGATGCAGTGTGAATTTTTTTATGCATTATCTTCTACTGTGTACACATCCATGTAAGTGAATATCCAAACTGCAGCTAACAGTACACTTCAATTCAGAAAGCCTGCACAACATTAAAGAGTTCCATTTCACAAAGTTTACCAAGGTGCCAGATCAAAGTTGTATGACAGTATCAGGGACACTTCACTCATTAGCATCATTCTAGAGGGACAGTGTTCTTTGTAAGGCCTTGTACTAACTAGTTTCTGGCTGTTATGAGACATGGTTCCTGGCAGGCCAAAGGCCCTAGGATCATCCTTTTTTGTGACTATGCTACAATACAAAGTACTGCTTGAGCCACATTACGTTTTTGACTTCTTTGATGCCAAAGGTGACTTCTTATGGAGAGAAACATGTTTCTCAGTAAGGACCCACCTGTAGCATTCCCTCCTTTTCTGTCTTTCTGTTTCTCAGCTTTTAATTCACAGTAGATACAGAAACCACATTTATTAGCGTCTCAATGATATAGGGGTAAAAAGATTTCCAAGGAGACTTCTAGTTGCATGGCTTTTAGCTTGTAGAACACAGGGTACAGATGCCTTTCACACACATGTGAGTGAGGCTGGATTTGTAGAGCCCATATGAAAAGAAAGTCTGACTTCTGGAAAAGGGTAAATAAATTTCTGCTTCATTGTTATAAAATACTGATACTTTTGCAAGATAGTCTTTCAATTATTCAAAATAACTGGCAAATAGAAATCAATTGGATCAACTTAACTGAAAATGGTTTTCTGGTAACAAAATCTGCAAAATGTAAAATGGAATTTAAGTACATGAAATAAAATACACACAAACTACATAGGTACTTCTGTTGACTTGCACAGGAACATCTGGACTTCATGATAGTGCTACTGTACCTAAGTTTTTCCTACCTAAGAATAGGTTATCCCAATGTAAAGAGAACATAGAAGCCAAGTCCAAAAAGAATTCGTTTTTCCAAAAGGAATATAAAATCACACAATTTATAGCAATTATAAAAAAATCTATTTTAATCTTTTTATTAACAAAATTTCCTTAAATAACTTGCAGTAAAATTATTCCAGAATTCACATTTATAGAAATTTTTTACAAAATATTTCTATCTAAAACAGGGCAATTTTAAGGTCTCAAATGTTATACAGAGTCACTCTCAGGAAATCCTCTGGTGGTGAGTGCACAGGGCTACCTCAGAAGTACTGCATGGACAGCACAGCCAACAAGGCATGAGTGGGAGACTTTATGTTCTAAACACATCGATGTGACTGACCATCAGCAGAGAGCTGTGCGTGCCTCCTTACCTGGCTTCTGTATAACCGCATTGCAAGCATTTGCAATTTCTTCTCGTTTTGCTTCATCTGGATATTGATTCTCATTGAAGTAACTGCAGAGGGAACCAATACAGATATACTTTTCACTTTTTTAAGTGTATGCTGTTAAAACACCAACTCATTGAAAAGTAAATTCTTTAAAATGTAACATTTGAATGTCTAGTCCAGGTTGTACAATATAATTTTCTTTTCTTTCTTTCTTTCTTTTTTTTTTTTTTTTTTTTGCGTGACCAGGGTTTGAACTCACGACCTTGCACTTGCCAGGCAGGCACTTGTGCCACAGAGCTATCTCCCCGGCCCCAATATCATTTTCTGTAAGATAAAAATGGTCTCTTCTGTGCTGTTTGGTATGGTAGCAACTAGTCACACAGGGTGCCACACACCTGAACTAAGAGCTACATTTAAATTTTATTTTCACTAATTTAAATTTAATAGTGACATGTGATGAGTAGCTACTATATAGTGTTACACTTCATTGAAAGATTATATAAGTTATTTTTGGTACATATGAGTGGTTAAAGTCAGAGTGATGTTATTATGACACCAGTAATGAGGACTTTCTTGGTCACATTGTAGTGACAAAAATTAGAAATTGCCAAATAGTCTAATAACAAGAGAATGGTAGAACAAATTATGGGCCATCTATACTTATATATAACTATTTAAAATGACTATGGGAAAAAGTAAGTTAGAGCTTTGTACACTGACTTGAAGGAATATTTATGACATATTCTAAAGTGAGAAAACAATGGAACACACATGTAAAAAATACTATACAAATTTATAGTTTATGTGGTTAACATCTGGAAAAGTTCCCATCAGGCTGAAAATGCTGACTGCTCACCATGGAGAGAAGGGACTTAGTGAGAAGATATTCAAACATTTTATCTTTTAGATGGTAAAAAAGTTGTTCCACAGTATTTTTTTATTGTTTTTATTTTAGGGAAGGGTCTACAGGGTGTTCAGGGTCTCACTACTAGACTGAACTCATTGTGATCTGCCTGTTCACAGCCTCCCAAGAGCTGGAATTACAGGCATGCCAGCACAACCAGTCTTGATTGCCAGTCTCAGTGCATCCCAGGGGAGGGGGCCAGCACAGTAGGCCTGGGGATCAAACCCCTGGCCCCTGCGCCTGCTTGCAGGCACTTTAATCTGCTGAACTATTTGGTTGGCCCTTGTTCAATAATACTTTCAAAAATTAAGTTTGTTGAACCTTTCCTTAGAATTATTAGACACAGAATTATGAGGATTCATAAGAATCCTTACTACTAGAGCTGCTTTTTCTGTTATTTATGAGGTTAAAAAAAAAAAAGTCATGAGCAAAGGTATACACTTGCAATCTCAGCACTCCAGAGGCTGATGCCGTGAGATGGCCATGAGTTTGAGGGCAGTTTGAACTACATAGCAAGACCCTGTCTCCAAAAACCAACAAAAATAAAAACTATGCTTTCCCCCTTGCAAATCAGGATTAGAGAGTCTAATCCTTAGCATTCTTTCAGAGAGTCCATTAGTGAGCCAGCCTTTGTTGTTCTTTCACTACCCCTGTACTTCCCACCCAGAAGCCCCCTGAATCTAACTCCTGTTGCCACTTCCTATGCCAGTTCTCTCCACAGAGGATACACCTGCACTGCAGTCATCTCTCCTCCTCACCTTTCCATTTCTAAAACAGAAACCATGTAACTATATCCTCACAAGTCTTGTCAACAACAGCCTTCTTTTCTACAGCATTCTACGCCTTAATTAAGTATGTCTTCCTGAACAATTTTCTGCTGTCATCTTGGGCTCCAGGGTTTCCATCAAGGATCTTTTTGAGTCACTTTCATAACTACTAGTGTGATCATCATCAATACTTACTAGTGGAACCTTGGGCCCCACTTCAGACTTAATCAGAGCCCAACTGTTAACAAGATAGCTGAGTGAATGACCCTGTGGACGTACAATTTGAGGTGGATTGGTTACTTCATTCATTCTAAATTCAGCAAGCACGTATAATCTACCTAATGTGCTTGGCACTGTGGGGAAAGAAAATTCCTTTCTAACTTCAAGGGGCTCACAATCTCCTAGAGACAGCAAGAGGCCCAGGGCCTGTGGCTGGTCACATGATACACTCCGTGCCTGGTAGGATACCTGAAAGGCCCCAGAGGTGTGCACTAGAGGTTGCGCTCAAGGGCAGGCAGGAGGTGGCAAGGCAGAGAAGAAGAAGAAAGAGTGTTTTGTATGAAAGAGAATAACACATGCAAAGACAAGGTGGCAGACGACAGCCTTGAGAGCTCTGGGCACTAGGAAGAGGCCAGGGCACTGCATAACTGTACTCCTAACACGCAAAATGAGGCAGGGTGATTACAAATTTGAATTGAGCCTGGATAATTTAGCAAGATCCTTTCTCAAAAAATAAAGTGCTGGAGATGTAAACCAATGCAAAGGCTTCAATCCCAGGAGAGAAAGCCAGACTAAACAAGATCACAAATGAAATTACAGGGATCATACCATCATACAAGAAAATGAGACATTAGCTTAGAAAGGTGACATGAGCGAGTTTGTAATAAGCCTTGTCTTCTAATTAGTAAAGAATTCATTATGAAAGAAATGGGACTCAGAGAGGTTTTCAAGTCACACAGATAAACTCTCCTGTGTGCTTTAGAAAAACACACGGCCATCTCACTGCATCAGCCTCTGGAGTGCTGAGTTTGCAAGTGTACCCACTGCTCATGACTTTTTTTTTTTTTTTAACCTCATAAATAACAGAAAAAGCAGCTCTAGTAATAAGGATTCTTATGAATCCTCATAATTCTGTGTCTAATAATTCTAAGGAAAGGTTCAATAAACTTAATTTCTGAGTATCACCTTCAAGATACTGCTCAAAACTCTACCTCCCTCCATGATCCTAAATTCTGAAATTGCCCAATCTACTTACCTACTCTGTTTAAAAGAACTTTTCACCTTCTTTATAATCTTTAATGATTAATCTGCCCACATCTTCCTCCCAAATAAGAAAGCCCTGCATCCACCTATCAGTTTTCTTCTGGCCTCACCTTTCATTGCTTGCCTGAACTCCACATATCCCCAACAAATGAGACTGCTGACCTTTTCTTGCCTTCCACCATACCTGTGTCCAGCTAATCTACCTTATAGAGAACACATTTTTCTTCTGTCCTTCTGTGAGAGTACAAAGTGAGCCTGGGTAGGGCCACAAGATAGGACCAACTGCTTCTTTATAAATCCTTGCATTTTAATCTGGGCCCTTAATTTCTGAGATTCTTTTTATGTTCCAATCACTTAAAATCATTTCACTCTTGAAGCTCAACCCTCAAACCCACCACTGTCAATCTTTTTGCAGATGATCTTGCCTTCTCTTTTATCAAGACAAAGGTTATTTTGTATCAGTTTTCTTAATTTTTTAGATTCTCAGCTTCAAAATTTCTCTTATCCATTGTTTGTCCCAGACCATTATTTATTTGTCTCATAACAGAAGTAAATGAATACCTTGTTCCTTAGGCTCACCTTCTCCACCTTTGCTATTAATCTTGTCCCCCTTTCTTTCCTTTTTCTTCTCTTTTCTTTCTGGAATATGCCACTGTTTTCTGTGCCTATGCAACGGTACCATTTCAATGATTTATGATGTATATTTCTTCCTTACTGTGATCTCTGAAGTTGATGTATATATTTTTTTCATTTTTTGATTACTTTTAATAAGAAATAACAGTATGATAGTTTTAAAACATGTTAGTAGTACATTTACAATAATTGACACATTGCATATTGTTCTGCTCATAATAGTTATACAGAGCGCAGGGTGTGGACATGATGAAGTTGACATATTTCATAACTACTGATCTCTTAAAATTAACAGACACTTCTTTTCCTTACTGGCATGCAAAATAAAATATGTCTTATAATTTAGGTCTTCTCAGATGTATGGAGCACAAGAGCTATTAAGATCTCATTTAGGGCCAGGGAGATAGCTCTGTGGCACGAGTGCCTGCCTGGCAAGTGCAAGGTTGTGAGTTTGAACCCTGGTCCTGCAAAAATAAAAATAAAGAATGAACTGAGTGTGATGGTGCACACTTATAAAAAAAAATCTCATTTAAGCAACAGCTCTATGGCCAATGTACTTCACTGTGATAACTTTCTATACAAATGACTGCAAGGACTGTGACTGACACTCTATTCTTCAAATGTCTGATTAATATTACTAATGCATACCTCCTATTCAAAAATTTTCCAATTTCTTATAGAGGTGTTCAGAGTCCTCCTGGACACTAGGACTGTAGTTGGATTTTTATCTACTGCTTATATATAGATATAGATATAGATATAGATATAGATATAGATATAGATATAGATATATAGATATAGATAGATATATATGCTGTAGCCCAGGACAGTGACATAGCCTTGTGAACTCTTTGTTATCTGTCTTCCTACTGCCTGTACATCTGCTTTTTTTTTTGTCTCCCCGCCCCCCATGTGTATCTTATCTGTCTTTTAAGATATGGCTCATATATTACCTCTTGGCCAGTCAAATGTGTTCTTTCTACACTATCAATCACACAATACTTCATCTGTTCTTCTGTTCCATTTCACTTGTTCTTCTGAATTTCCCTTTCCTACTACATGGAGGGTCATCTGAGGTCTGGGGCCAGGTATAAGTGTGACTCAACCATGTTTGCACTCCTAAAGCTACTAGCAACCCAGTGTGGGATCCCAAAGACAGGGATCCCATGGCACATGGCCTACTGATGAGCAGAGGCACAAAGTTATTCCCAAATAGGTCTTGAGGCATACATACTAAAGAAGTGTTAGAAATGACTATTTCTGGGGACAAACATGCTAGGCAAAGGCAGGAAACAGAAATATTGGCAGCATTAATATTGACTTACAGTCTGACATCTTTATAAATTTCTATGTGAGGAAATAGTGAAATCATTGATAGTATATATAATGTTTATACCAGTTTAGTAAGTTTTAAATTTCTTTGAAATCTCTTCCTTTTTTAAAAAAAAAATACATTTAGTACAGGGACTACAGGGTCTCACTACACAGATCAGACTCATAATGATCCTCATTTTCAGCCTCCCAAGCACTGGGATTACAGGTACACCACCATGCCATCTTAATCACAGTCTCAGATCAGGGAGATAGCTCAGTGGAATAAGTGCTTGCCTGGCAAGTGCGAAGTCCTGAGTTCAATCCCTGGTACTACAAAACAAACAAACAAATCAAAAACAAATCTCTACTTCTTATAGTCTAACAAAATAAAACAAGAAAGGGAAAAAAATTAGTAACTTTTTCAAATCAAAAGCTCAAGAAAATAAGAATTTGTTCAATATTGTTTTAAATTCATTAAGCCTAGTTAAAAATATTTTTTTCCTGTGTTAAAGACCACTTACTGGGGTCAGGGAGATAGGTCCGTGGCACAAGTGCCTGCCTGGCAAATGCAAGGTCTTGAGTTTGAACCCTGGTCCCACCAAAAAAAAAAAAAAAAAAAAGACCACTTACTTATATATCCATCCATCTGTCTGTCTATCCATCCATCCATTTTTGCCATACTGGTGACTGAACTCAAGACCTTTGTACTGGGCTACATTCCCAGTACTTTTTAGTTTTTTAGTTGGAGACACGGTCTGAAGAAATCATTAAGTTGTCTACGCTGGGCTCAAACTTTCAGTTCTTCTGCTTCAGCCACTCAGTCTTATATTACAAAGGAATGAGATACTATGCCGAGCTCAAGATCTATTATTTTTATCATTAAAGCTCAGTTTTATATAATAATTATATAATGAAAGCTCAGTTTTATTTGTAGAGCTCAGCTTCACAGGTGAGTTCCATCAAACATTAAAGAACTAACAATTCTTAAATTATCCCAGAAATTGAAGAAGGAATTTTTTCCGAAATCATTCTATAAGGCCAGTATTATACTGATATTAAAAACCAGCCAAGGACACAAAACAACAATAACAAGCACAAAGCTAATGCCCAATATCCTTGACTTGCACAGATGCAAAAACCTTCAACAAAATATAAGCAAACCAAATTTAACAGAACATTAAAAAAATTATTCACCATGGTCAAGTAAGACTCAATGTAGAGATACAAGCATGGCTCAACATTTGCAAATCAATAAACTTGCTACGCTGTATCAACAAAAATAAGGATAAAATTACTGAATCATCTTAACACATGAAGAAAGGGAATTTAATAAAATTCAACATTCCTTCATAATAAAAACTGAAAAATTAAATATAGATATAGAATACACCTCATCATAAGGCCACATAAAATAAATCAGCAGCTAACATATTGAGTGGGGAAAGCTGAAAGCTTTCTGAGATCTGGAACAAGACAAGGATTCCTACTTTTAGTATTTAATATACTACTGGAAGTCCTATGGCACTCAGGCGAGAGGAAGAAATAAAGGACATCCAAATTTGGAAAACACTGAAATGGACACAGATTTTTTTTTTTTTTTTAAAAGACAACACTCCGGGGCCCGGTGGGATGGCTCAGTGGTCTAAAGCGCCTGCTTGGAAAGGCTTGGGCAGCTTCAGGGACCATGGTTCGATCCCTGGCACCACATGCTGCGCCAGCCCTGCCCTCGGAACGGGCTGAGCCGGCCATAAAAATGAGTGAATAAACAAACAAAAGGTTCTGAAACAAGAAAAAATAAATAAAATAAAGTAAAATAAAAAGTATTAAAAAAAAAGACAACACTCCACTAGCACAGGAAATAAAAGCAAAAATACACAAATGGAATTACATCAAACTACTAGTGCATAGGAAAGTAAATAACCAAAAAAGTAAATAGACAATGTACAGAATGAAACAACTATAAACTGTACTTTTGATAAGAATAATATTCAGAATATATAAGGAGCATATGTCTCTTTCCCCCAAAGATTCCACTTCGGATAATAAATTACATATCCTATAACAACATCATGTTATTAACTAATTTAAATTTAATGTCAGCTAAAATCTCGAGGTCCATATACACTTTGTGAAAAAGAATATGGTATTTTTTTTTTTTAAAGGAAGCATCAAAGGAGATAACTATTGCTGCTAGCTACTCACAAAGGGAGGTTATATAAGCTTGAGCAATCTAGTTGGTACATAACAGTTAGTACAAGGCACAGTCACAATATATAATGTTTGAGTTTAAGAATTTATAATAGTAAAGGACACACTGCCATTAATCCTGTTCAAACACTTCCCCTTCTTCGAACACACTTATTTTATCCCATCATTCTTGCCTTTTTTTTCGTGATATAGGGTCTCGCTATGCAGTTCAGACTCATAGTGACCCTTCTGTCTCATCCTCCCCAGTGCAGGAAGTATAGATATGTGACACCATATCTGGTTTTGGTGCCTGCATAGCACACTGGGGTTCCAGAGCCAGCATGCTATTTGGTAACTGAGGATTGAACTCAAGGTCTTCCGCTTGCCAGGCAGGTAGGTGCTCAGACCACCAAGCTATCTCCCTAGCTCTCTTGACATTTTTAAAAGCAGATCTGGGATGAGATTCTTTACAAGGTGTGATAAAAAATACAACGAATGTTGCTAAGTGCCAGCCAATGAAAAAAAAAAAAAAAAGATTTGTAAAAACATTACGGTATGTCATTACCCACTTTGTTCATGGGACTGGCACCATGTAACTTCTGGCTCATCCACAAATCCAAAAGGACCATGAAAGGTAAATGGGTTAAATTGATTCAGAACATCAAGGTAGCTATGACAGCACAACTAAAAACATGAAAGACTTCCAAAACTGCTTCAGAAAGTGACAAGAATGATGAGACAATGGTGTTCAAAGAAAAAGGAGTATTCTGTGGGGGATTAGTGGCAAAATATCTTTTACTGTAATACATTTTTAAAAATTTAAATATTCACCATAGAACATACATAACTGATTTATAAAGGACTGAATAAATGAGTACAAGGAATAAATGAATAAAAGAATGAAACAAAGGCAAAACACAGAATATAGTAGCTTCAGTTAAGGCTTGTGGAGAAACCCATAATCATCTTTTTCAGGGGAAAGACTACTGGTGTTTCACCATGTTGTACAGCATTTTTGTCAGGTATATTTGGTGATTTCAGCCCACAATAATGATGAAAATAATTACATAAAAGTGGTGCTTTTTTATCAATTATATGCAACCAAACTTTATATATATTCAATGAGGCAGAGAAATAAGTTTCATGATTTTTTATTTAGAAGATAATTATTTAATCACTCAGAAGTGCAGAGTCCTACTTTATACGAGACAATTGACTATAGGGTATAAAAAATGAGCCAGACAAAACTTCCCAGTATTGTCACCTGGAGATCATGCATGTATAGGAATATATTATAAAAGAACCACCATGTTAGCTATACAAATATAGTACTGTGGTAGCAGGTAGGAATTGGCATTTATACAGACTCTTGCAGAAAGAGCAAAGCTTTTAAGGGTAGGGAAGGCAGGCATAGTAAAATAATGTGAGACAAGAAATAAGATGTCAAAAGAAGCACCAGAGAGCTTAGAATATTCTGACATTAGGAATGAGTTCAACATAGCTAGAATTTATGGAGCAAGAAATGGGGTAGTTGAGGATCAATCCTGAGAAAAAGACTAGGTCAAGACTGTAAGTGTACAGAGTGAATGTTTTGGTGACTTGGGCCCATGGGGCGATACAGCGTTATTATGCTAGGGACTAACCTTGTTTTATAATGCAGTATAGTGTCTGGTTAGGCTAGGGGCAGAAGCCAGGTAGGAGCTGCAGTTATAGCTTAGGAGAGAGGCTACTGCAGGTTGAGGCAAGGAGAAAGGAGATGAGACATGTTGGAATGAAACTAAATGCCTTTAAAACAGTCCTAAGAACAGCAAATAATGCTCGCTATTCACTTTTCAACATTTTAACCTTTAGATTTTTAAAAAAATGAATAGATATTTCTACTGTACCTACCATGTGGATAAACTGCAGGAAAGCTTGGCTATTAGTATCTGCAAAGGACCTATTTCTACTTCCATTCCATCTAATAATGTTTATGGCCCTAAAAATTTTCTAATGCAACAAAGAGAAGGAAATGTAAACAGAAAACCTACAGGTAGCAGTAGAAGTGAAAAAATAAATCCTGAAGGTACTACAATTGTGTAGACAAAGGTCAGCTGAGTGAGGATATCTTAACGGGGGAAACAAACTGTTTTGTTAGACAATGACAGAGAAGAGTTAAAATGAAAAGTGGCAAAACAACTTACATGAGATGAAAAACCATAAGTTCGCAATAAATGGTAACGTCTTTGAAGCACTTTCTTTTCAGTAACACTGAAGTCTAAAAATTACAGCCAGAAAATCCCTCCTTTTGTGGCTTGGTGAGCATAGAGAAAAGACACAGACTGGCTGTGAGCAAGGAATGTGGACACATACCCAAATTATTTTCTTTCGTGCCTTTCTACAAATTATCTCTAAGGAAGAGATGCTTCAGCCTCACTTTGATTATTCACATAAGCACTCAGGATTGCCAGATATTTCCTGTTACCTATAACTCAGTGCATATTTCTTCATCACTAAATACATTATACAGAGTCTTGCAGAAAGAGCAAATGGTCTTTTTTTCAGAAGATATAAAAAAAGACACATTAAACTCACTCACTCTGGAACCTACCTGTCCCATCTATTTGCAATCATCAGTATGTGCAAAACGACCTTCAAAAAAACTATTTAAGGTTTTCCTCCCTTCTTTTATTTTTACATTCTAATGGGCTGAAGGCAGAGATAAAACAAATGTGAGAATCTTCCTTAAACACAGTATCTATCTTTTGCTAACCTACAAAGTTCGAAGGAACACACTGTTTACTTATAGATCAGAATCTTTTATCCAAAGATAGCAAAGCCTCTCTAATGGTAGTCAGACCATAAAACACTCACACTCCTGTGAGACTGTCAGGGGCCACAGAGAATAGCAAGGGCAGAGCTAGAAATAAAGTATTCACAGAACTCTTCATCATTTAATCTGGACTTCCAGATAATCAGGGACATATAAGATTATTTGCTGACCAACCTCCTCATTTGAGAAATGAGGACAATGGTAAAATGTATTCTACAGATTATACAGCTAGCTTGGATCAGAGCCTCTTGGCCTCTGGTACTGTGCTTGCTAAGGAAGTGGCTGAGTATATGCAAAACTGAGACTATAGCTTTATATGTATAGGCAATTACAGTAAGGATGAGGAAGAGATTGTATTGGGCCTTCTTAAATCCATTGAGCATATCCTTATAAGAGGGGCTGGGAGTATAGTTCAGTGGCACAGGTGTGTGTGCACAACAGGCAGGAGGCCCAGTTCCGTCATCAGCACCACAGTCATTACTGAGAGTATTCATTAGAGAGAAACAAACACAGAGAAGGCAATATGGAGATGAAAACAGTCACTGGAATGCCCTGTCTGCCAGCAAGGAACACCAAGAATTGACGCCAACAACTGTGAAAAGCTGGAAGAGAGGCATGGGAGGAAGTGGTGTCTCCTTTCATATCCTTTAGAGGAAATAACCTTGTGGACACTTTGATTTTAGATTTCTGGCCTCCAGAACTATAGGATAATACATTTCTGCTGTTTTCTAACACCCACCATGTGTTAATTTCTATGTCAGCTTTGCCAAGCTAATATACTAGGTAAGGAGAGCCAGAACTAAAAGAATGGCACTGTCTCACAATGCAACACAATTCAGCTACCATAAGTGAATTTGATATCCCCACAGAAATAGACATGGATACTTCCGTAAGTAGTCTGCCAAATATGGAACAGATCTAACTTTGGTTTATTCTCCCTTCTGTAATCCATGTTGAAGTGCTCTCTCTCATAATAAATTCTGATTTCAAAGCCTGACTCAGAATTTTTAAGTCGGCTACCTGATGACAAATAGGGATAACATATGGTTCTAGTCAGCAATTAGTAAAGTAAAATCTGTATACTAAAATTAAAACTAGTGCAGTGTTGATTTTAGAAATCATAACAAACTAAGCACAGATGGTTATTTCTGTAAAACAACAAAGGTTACTGATACTAAAAATTCTGTGAGGTGGGCTGAGGGCCTGGCTCAGTGGTAGAGGACCTGTCTAGCATGCGGACAGCATGGTTTTGATTCTGGGCTTGATCCCCAGCAATGCAGGAAAAGAAACATCACCACCACCACCACCAATAAAATGGCTGCTCGAAGATGTACTTATAAAACAAGCATACCACAATGTTAATAATATCTAGGTGGTTTACAGATAATTGTAAAAGTTTTGTAACTTTTCTATTTGTTTAAACATTTTCCAAATGTACTGGGAAGGGACTGGGGAGATAGCTCAGTGGAATAAGAGCTTCCCTAGCAATTGCAAGGGCCTGAGTTCAATCCCCAGTTCCATAATTAATTAATTAAAATAATATGCTGGGAAGGCAATAATTTGTACCATAATAAATGGAGGGCCAAGGAGACAGCTCAGAGGCATAAGCACCTGTCTGGCAAGTACAAAGTCCAGAGCTTGATCCCTGGCAGCCCCCAAATAAAAATAAATATAAATGGTAAACTATTAACATCACTCCCATCAAATCAGAAACAACATAACAGAGCCCACTATCTTCAATACAATTTTTTTTCCAACTGGTACAATTTAACGTTGTCCTAAAAGTACTACATAGTTTTTAATAAATGACATGAAACAGAATTAAGAAACAACTTGGAAAAGGGCCACAAAATTATTATTTGCATATTGTACAGTTCCAAGAAAATGAGATAAACTGGCAATGCCTCAGAGAAAGTCAGAGATGGGTACTAAATAAAAAAAATGAAAATTCAAAACTCTGTTGTTAGATTAATTACCTGGGTTTATTCACTCTACATACAGATACCAATCATAAAATTCATTTTCCTATGTATCACTAGTAGCTGTTCAATAAACTTAACAGAAGAAAGACATCTATTCATAAGAGCCAGAAAAACAAGAATTAAAATAAAAGTATCTTAGTCAGGAACAGTGGCACATGCCTGCTATCTCAGCTATTCTAGGAGGCTGAAGCAGAATGGTTGAAAGCTTGTGGCTGGCCTGGGCAACTCAGTGAAAATACTCAAAACAGAAAATAAAAAGGGCTGCAGTGTAGTTCAGTGGTACAGCACCACACATAATCTCTAGTACTATGTGCCCCCAACCCCTGCAAAAAAAGAAAAATGAAATTAAGTTTTTTGTTACAATTATATATTAACAAAGGAAATGGAGGGGCCCGGTGGGATGGCTCAGTGGCCTAAAGCGCCTGCTTGGGAAAGCTTGGGCGGCTGCAGGGACCGCAGTTCGATCCCCGGCACCACATGCTGCACCAGCCCAGCCCTTGGGGTGGGCTGAGCTGGCCATGAAAATGAGTGAATAAACAAACAAAGGTTCTGAAACAAGAAAAAAAAATAATAAAAAAGGAAATGGAGGGGCATGTAACTCATCCCTAGATAAGATTAAATAGTGTAATGATATTTGTTTTTTTTTCCTCAAATTAAGTTTTTATATTTAATGCAATCCAGTCAAATTAAACACACATAAATTTTTTCTTTTCCTAGTAGGTACATTTGGGGTCAACAATATAATTTTTATTGTCTACCTCGACAAACTATATGAAAATAGTTAACATTCTGAAAATAAATAGTAATAAGTAGGCCTTATCCTTGAATATTACCAAGCTATAATAAGGGTTCAAACCCAGATACACCTTCCTCCCAAACAACAATAACAGCCACATTTTTTTTAATCATCATTCTTTTATACAAATAACTCATACAAACCCTCCTGAGCACTGGGATTATAGGCATGCACCACCATGCCCAAGCAAGCCTCCTTTTTGTTACAAACAGGCAACACACAAAAACAAATGGAAAACATACCAAATGTTAGCAATGATTATCTATGACTAATAGGAGAGACATTCTATAATTTTTTACTTCATATTTTCTTGCATTTCATGGTATTTTATATAGGAAGCATGCGTTAATGTTACAATTAAAAAACTCCTTGTTTTATCTGAAAATGTTTACTGTTTCTAAGTATGAAAAAAGGACATTACATTTAATTATTCTTTTTTTAAAATTTAATTTAATTTTTTCTTGTTTCAGAACCTTTATTTATTTATTTGTATGGCCGACTCAGCCTGCCCTGAGGCCAGGGCCAGCGCAGCATGCAGTGCCAGGGATCGAACTGCAGTCCCCGAAGCCACCCAAGCTTTCCTACGCAGGAGCTCTAGACCAATGAGCCATCCTGCCAGGCCCCACATTTAATTGTTCTTAAGAAGTAAGTTTTCTAAGTTGGGGAAATAGCTTGATGGTCTAAGTGCCTGGCAACCACAAGGATCTGGGTTTGATCGCAGGTACTGCATGCCATGCCAGCCGTTAAAACTCCGGGTGTGCCGTGATGCCAGCCACTGAAACTGGGCATACACCTGCAATCCCACTGCTGGAGAGGTTGAGACAAGAGGATTACTATGAGTACAAACTGCGCAGCGAGACCTTATACCAAACAAACAAATAAGTAAATGATTTTTTAAATAAATTAAGTTTCCTTGGCTTGTGTTAATGTCATTTAATAACACATTTACATTTTAAGTTTGTGTTTTAGTTACTTTTTACTCGTTGCTGGGACAAATACCCAACACTCAAAATGAAGGAAGGAAAGGTTTATTTAGCTCACAGTTCATGGAGGTTTCAGTCCATATTCGGCTGGCCCAAGGCTGAGTGGAACAGGGCAGAGAGCATCCAGTTCATGGCGGTGGAACAGCAACAAAATGGTAGCAGAGGCAGCCAACCAAACAGGGCAGCAGAGCAACAACTACAGCTTGAGTCTGTCTTTCTGTAGCTCTTTATATTACATTCAGGCTCTCCGCCTTAGGATATCCGCCCTAGACCACACCCATAGCTCCAGCCCTACTCAGACCAATAATCCCATCAGTACTAAAACACAAAATCTCAGTGACCCGTGAGTCAAGTCTTAATCTATAGAAATCCCTGCCTAATGACTACATGAGGCTTTGGGGGGATAACTAGACATAAACCATAACAGCTTGTTTCACTAGCATACTACAGAACAACCAAAAGCTTTCCTATGTTAATTTTTTAAACAAGTGAGTTAATTTTGTAAACTTAATAAACAATGGCTCTCTCCACACTGGCCTTTTAAGAGGTGTGAGTATAGGACAAAGCTAAAAGTTCTTATAAAGAAATTATAAGCTTACACAGCTCTGAAGTTAACTTTTAAGTTTTAAAATATGGAAGCTATAAAAAAGAGATTTTAAGAAGAAAAATTAGTACTGGGATATTTACACGAAAGAATTTTTATGGAAGAAGTTGAGTTTTCAAATCCTAATTCATAAGTGTATAAGTAACTCATAACCCTAAAAAACAAAGCAAAACCTAACAACTACAGAGACTGAGAATCAAAGCTCGAAGGGCAGACTGTCAGGTGAGCCTCTTCATCTTGCAGATGAGAACATGAACCAGAGAGAACTCCCTTATTCAAGACTGCACATCCTAGAACTCAGGTCTCCTGACTCAGTTCATTGGCCCTACTGAACTAAGACATAGTATTGTTTCCAACTTCATTTACAATATATAATTCAAATTCCTTAGCAATGAATTATCTAGACCAAGTGCCTGTTAATTTTATAACAGTTTCCGGAAGCCAAAATATAGCAACAGTAAGAAACCCAGGATGACAACCCTAGGAGAAGAGCCACTTCCTTTTTAAACCTATGTTTTTCTATAAAGGCCATGACAAAAATGGAGATAATTTTCTGGAGATGTCAGAAAACAAAACAATAAAACTTCTAACTTCCAACTATATTAAAAAAAAATTCCAAGAATCAGACAGTGCTTCTCTGAATACATGTCTCATGAGTTAATACCACAGGCTTTATCAAGTATTTTGTTCAACTCTCCATTTTAGCAATGAAGAAAAGGGAACATATACAAGACAGTAGTATTTGGTATTGCTGCCCCATGGAATTCCTAGGTCCCTAATGAAACTAGCAAATGTGAGTGCTAAGTTAACTCCAGTGTAAAATGTGGTAGCATGAACTAGATGGAGTAACTAGTTCACAAACTATGAAGCCTCGGCGCTGGTGTGCTTACTTCCACTTGTTTCACCTTTAGCTGGGTGGTAGCTGCATCACCCTCTATTTCATCAGCCTTTGCTGGCAGAAAGAAGGTTTACAAAAGAGATGTATAAGGTGATCTGGAATTGCTAAGTTCTTTATACTTGGTTGACCAACAATTTATTATACTACAAAGATCAACAGAACAGGATTGATGAGGATCAATCCGTCTCCCTGCATAGTTTTTCTTATGATCAATACTATGATTCTCTATGAAATGACTACTTCATGCTAAAAGAATACATCTATATCTAAAATGAGAATTGGTTTTACCAGGGATCAATCCAAATTCTTGACTTCAACAAGCAGCAAACTAAGCACAGGCAACACCATACATTCTTCTAAGAATCAGGGATGCAGCAGTCACCCCTGGAATAAACACAGAAGAACTTGACTTTTTTTTTTTTTTTTTTTTTTTGGGACC
>PVJA010002848.1:45529-93760 GCA_004027025.1 Myocastor coypus | reverse complement strand
CTAGAGATGGAGGAAGGAGTATTGAGGGGAGGGGAAAAGCACAATAAAAGAGCTAAAATGTGCTACGTACATGCCACAACTCTGCCACGGCTGATACATTGGGTCAACTTGAGAAGCTAAAAACTTAACTAAATCTGCTCAGCAATTTCACACCCTGGGGCATGGAGGCTCTACCCTGGAGTAACTTTATCTCCTAAAAGATACAAAAGAGAATTGGGTTTTTTTTTGGATAGAGAAGTCCACTTCCTCAGACGAGCTCCGGTCTTCTAGACAGCTTAGACACTGTCTCCTGGCTTCTGGCACAGACTCCTCAGCCACCACATTGAATTCTTCAGCCCTCTGGTGTAGCCTCATCAGCCTTCAGTCGCAGGCCCATTGGTGTCTTGATATGGGCTTGCGTGAAACCCCCGCAGTGAGCTCCAGACCTTGGGCTGAATCCTCCAGTGTCCTGTGTGCAAACACTCTGCATACTTCCTTATCTGGCACTGTGCCTGACCGTCATAAGCAAGTCTTGTAGTTTCTTATACATTTGTACACCTACCATTATATCTGTTCCTCTGGTAAAACCCTGACTGATACAAACTACCACAAGGAATGTAGTCATTACACAAGCAAACATGTACTCAGAAGAATAAAACCTGGAGAAAACACTAAGCCTCACAATGCCCTGCTTGGGAATAACTGGATCAATAGTTATTTCCAAAGGAAATTTAATTCACCCTAAATTATTAAAAAAGGTTTTCTCAACAAAACATTTTTAATCATTGACTATACTTTCTTCTAGTTGATTCATCTTGATGCTTATTTTGTTCTTTATACATACCATATTTTCTATTAATAGATAGATTATAGTTATGTCTTTGCTGTTGTTTTTCTTTCTTTGTCTTTCTGTTTTGTCTTTCTTGCCTCCTATGACTGTAATATGGACTCACAAGGGGAACTGTCTTTTTTTTTCTGCATTTTAGGGAAGGGTGCACAGTGTGTTCAGGGTCTCACTACTAGGTCAGACTCAGTGATCCACCTGTTTACAGCCTCCCAAGTGCTGGAATTACAGGCACAAACCACCACACCCAGTCTCAATTGCTGACTCAGCATGGCCCAGGGACAGGGCCAACACGGCAGGCCTGGGAATCGAACTCCCAGGTTCTGCATCTGCTTGCAGGTGCTTTAATCCACTGAGCTCTTTGGCTGGTCCACAACTGTCTTTAAATGGAAATTTTTTATACAAGGAGTGGTAAGGATGAGAATCAGTGTGATAAAGAAGGGGAAACTAAGAAACCTACAACCCACAGTTTGCTTGGCCAGGGCCAAGGAAGGCACAGACTTTCCAATCAAACAGATCATGTTTTCTCCCATACATTCTAAAGTTGAAAATTAAAACAGAAAGAGGTGACAGGAAAATAGAAAAGGATCAGGGACAGAGGGTCAAAATAAAGTGTGTTGGGCACGTACATGAGTTCACCTAATGGAGCCCACTGTGTACTGTATTATTAATATTTGCTAATAAATTTTTAAAAGAAAGAGATATAAGAATATTAATAGCATAAAGGGAGTCAATCTCTCAAACTTATATGCTTCTGCATCCTTTCCTAGAAGGGAATAGAAAACCATTTCTCAGGTCACAGTGTCCTCTGTTTCATCCTGAGTCCTGCTCACTAGGAATCTCACAACATTTCTCCAGGGTGAGCAACTTCTATCCATTTTCACAAAAACCTAAGGGGAATTATAAATATTTTGTATTGGAGAACCTCTGTTAAAAAGAAATAAAGCAGTTTAAAACTATCTAAACTGAACCAGTTTGTTTTTCTGTTTTATATCAACATGAGTCCGGGATGAAAAAATTGGGTATGCTAAAGTTTGTTAAAATGATTTAAAATCAAATATACTGTAGATCATAATTCATGAAAATGGTGAGTTCCTTTTCATAATTTTAATTGCTATATCCTTAAACTATCAACATATTGTTCAGAGAAGTATAAGCAAGCAAATAAATAACAAGAAAATATATAAAACCAAAGTGGATTATCAAAATTATAATATTTTGTTAAAAAGTTTTTGTACAACAAAAGAAATCACCAACAAAGTGAAAAAATAACTCACAGAGTGGGAAAAAATTTAGCCCATGATCCCTCAAAGCACTTCAACCTAGAACATACAAAAATTAAAAAAAAAACAATCAGAACCCTAAATTCAAATACCCAATTCAAAACTGAACATTTAGATGAATACACAATTCTCAGGTGAAGAAATATAAATGACAGATAAATACGTGAAAGAACTCCCGCGAGGCTGAGGCAGGAGGATTGGTGACAGTTCGAGACCAGCCTTGGCTACAAAACTGAGCTCAAGGCCAGCCTGAACTGTACAGCAAAACCCTGTCTCAAAAAGACAAAAAAAAAAAAAAAACATGAAAGAATATTCAGCATCATCGGTCATTTGAGAAATGATTGGCTCTCACCCAAGAATGGCTAAAGTCAGGAAATAAACCAATAATAAGTGCTGGAGAGGCTGTGGATGAAAAGGAACTCTTCTCCACTGTTGGTGGAGTGCAGACTGGTAGAACTATTATGGAAACCAGTGTGGAGACTCCACAAAAAGCTAGGATTGGAAGTCACATTCAAGCCAGCTATCCTCTCCTAGGTATTTTTTCTTTTTTTTTTTTTTTTTTAATTTTTATTTATTTATTGTTTTCTTGTTTCAGATCCTTTGTTTGTTTATTCACTCATTTTTATGGTCAGCTCAGCCCGCCCTGAGGGCAGGGCTGGCGCAGCATGTGGTGCCGGGGATAGAACCGCGGTCCTTGAAGCCGCCCAAGCTTTCCCAAGCAGGGGCTTTAGACCACTGAGCCATCCTGCCGGGCCCCTCCTAGGTATTTTTTCAAAGGAAAAAAAAAAAGCTCATTATACTACAGGGATATATGTGTACCCATGTTTAAAGTAGAGCAGTTTGTTATAGCTCAATCTTCAAAACAACCTGAATGGCCACTAACTGAGGGATGGATTACAACGATGTAGCATATTTATTCAATGGAGTACCGTTCAACCATAGAAAGCATATAGCTGAGACTTTATAGATTAAATGGATACAACCTGAGACCATACTCATAAGTGGAATAAGTCAGACTCACATGTGTAAATATTATATTGTCTCCCTTGTGTGAGAAATTGAAATTGTAAATAATCTCTAAAATGTACAACAGATTATGAAATGGTAAGATATAGCTCAAAAGGTAAAAGGAACAAGGATAGGATAGGTGAAAAGGGAAAAGACAGTAGGGAAAAGGGAAAAATGCAAGTCAGTTATACTATGAATGTCTCTTAGATCATTAAAAAGAAAGATTTGTGCTAATATTGATTGGAAAAAAATTTATGTCCATATTTTATGCCCTGAGTAACTACTTTAGAGATAACAACAGGTAGTGTATTAGCTCTTATTATTCTATTATTTCATTATGAAATTGTTTTCTTTTTTCATAAAATTAATATATATATTCACATTTCATTCCCACTTTTCCCAGTATTCATCTCTACAAAGAATGTGTAGCTGCAGGGGAAAGAATTTCTAAACACCAACGAAAAAGGAGAGGAGCAGGGCTGTCACTCAACACAGTGCAGGCTGCAGTGAGACTTGCCGGTGCTTGCAAGGGTGATGTGTGCTTGTTTGAAGGATGGAGCTGGGGGTGCAATGAAGAACCTGCTACAAAAATTATATAACAAAATATACTTTTAATATATGCTGTTTATGTAGTGAAGTCTTCACTATACATATATTCATCTTCTTTTCATCTTAGAAAATATTTATTACTTACCCCATTCTATTAATAGTGTATAAAATACTAGTAGATGCTGAATCAATTATTTGTCATTAAAGACTTCTTTATACAAAAGAAAAATTTAATCATAACATCTAGTGAAATTGATAGTTATTTCTGATATTTATACATAATTTTAAAAATTATTTCCTGAACATTATAGTCTAATAAATGCATGAACACTGATTTAAAGGAATTCTGTGCCTTTTTGTATTCTGTTTTCCTCATAGATAAATAAATTATAATTTTAGTTACCATACAATTATTAAAAATTAAGTAATGAATAGCAATGTAGACATTTATCGCTTTTATGATATCCTCAAAGCATAAATTATATGAATTACATTAGCATTAGTTACACTATTTCTTTTATTTCCATAAACAGGCATTTGGTGTTTTCAGAAATTTTAAATGAAATATAGTCCTTATTTTCCTTTGCACAATCTTATTACATTCTGAAAAATCCTATTAGCATGTTTATGTGCATTAAAAAAGCAAGCTAGACTTTTCTGAGGAAAAAACGCCCAATGTAGCTTATTCTGTTGACTGTGAAGATTGACATTTTAAAAACACTTTCTGGCAAACAAGAAAATTTGTGTTAGTTCGCCTCCTCCAAAAAGCAGCTGGCAAGACAAGATTAGATGTACAAGAGATTTTTTGGAGGAAATGCCCCTGAACAGTGCACAATGACTGAGTGAAGGATGGCAGGACCAGCGCAGGCCCAGGCAGGCCCCACCCAGGAGCGAGAACTGGGTGGCACGACAGGCAGGCAGCCAGCCTCTGGACAGCAACTCCCGCCCGGAAAGCCTGGCCTAAGGCAGGGGACACTCCTGAGCTCCAGTCCTGTTAGAACCTCATAGCCACAGGACAAGCCACACTACTAAGTCCACACTGGCTGAGAACACCAGAGAGCAGGGCAGTCTGCACCTAAGTCCACGGTGGACACAGCCGAGCCACCAGCCCACTGCCCTATGAACAGAGACCTGAGGTGTCCCTTGGAGTGGTTGCAAATTGAGTAACTTCGATCTGTAATCTGTGGTTTTATGCTTTGAAAACTGCATATAGAAGATGAAACAGTAAGGAGTAAACTAAGAAAAGGCTTTCAAATTGAAAATAATGTTAATTTTCACAGAATTGCCCAGATGTGTTGTGCTAAAAAGGTGTCATGACCCAAAACGCCTGGGTGTTGACAATTAATTGTCATTAATTCTCAAGATTAGAAAAAATACATTATCATAATGAATATGTAGCAAATCCTTTTGTGAAACAGGTGATGTTCAATTATTTGCCTTAACGTTAAAGAAGAAGTTAATTGAATTATACACTGAGGTGTAAATTAAAATAGTTTTTAAAGAAAAAATGTTACACTTTTTGGCACATAGTATAAGATTTTAGGGAATACAGCAACATAGTAAAAATCTTGAAATTTTACTTTATATAAATATTTTGTGGCAGAAAATATGACATGTAGTCAATAAAAGAATTCTAGATATAAATTTATACTACATGAGAATAAAATTCTGTAAGGAAGGTAGACTTGAGAAAATGTATAGTGTACACATCACACTGTTGAAAAAGTGCCTACCCATGAGGAAGAAAAAATCAAATCACTACTATATCAGTATTATCTTGAAGGTTATACAACTTGAAAAATACCAATCGTACTTTCCCAAGAAATGAAAAGGATCAAATTAACAAGTTTTCCTTAAGCAATTAGACCATGAAAGGTACAGGGTAAACAACTGACTTGAAATGTTGGGGGCCATAGGTCCTTCCTGGGAGAAGCATTTGATTACTGGGAGCCAATCCTGTCAGTCCCCACAAGAGTCAGCTAAAAGTTTTTAGTGAATTGCAAGGCATGAGCCCAGCAGAAAATGTGGCTTCTCGGAGCTACAGGTCTAACAAACCTTTGACAGCACAAAGATTCCTCCACAAGCCTGGCTTGCTGCTCACGGGAATAGCAGGGAAGAGCAGGGAGAGAACGTCTGTGAGAGCACTGTTTGGGAGACAAGACCTATAGTCAATTCTGAAACTCCAAGGAGACCCTGCTCTCTGGCATCCCATAATTTTCAGCTGAAAGAAAGCAACAACATAACAACCTTCTTGCCTTTGGGGGCTGTCTCAGTTACTACTCTTCTCTCCTTGCTGGCACAAATATTCAACACCTAAAATGAAGGAAGGAAAGGCTTATTTAGCTCGCAGTTACTGGAGGTTTCAGTCCATACTCAGCTGGCTCCAAGGCAGCTTCATACGTGGCAGAGGGCAGCAGTTCATGGTGACAGAACAGCAACAGAGGCAACAGAAGAACAGCAAAAGAGCGAGTCTGTCTCTCTGTCTCTCTTATATTACATTCAGGCTCTCCACCTCAGGCTGGGTGTAACACTTACACCCATAATCTCAGCAGTACTAAGACCCATAATCCCAGTGGATTATGAGTCAGTCTCAAACTCTAGAAGTGGGGCAGTTGTGAAAAGTCACTGTAGCTGGAGAAAATCCCTATTATTGTGGTGGGGACAAGAATCCCTGTTAGGCTCGGCACAGCAGCTGAAGGAAAAGCAGGAACTCTTTAGAAAGCCCTATTTCTGAGACTCGAAGGCCTACTGCACTATCTACACAGAGAAGGCTGTCAAAGCATACCCTTGCTACCTCCCACCACCAGGTTAACAACTGCCAAGAAAAAGTAACAGCTGAATAGAGCTAGGACTGCATTTGAGAGAGATTCTCTCAGGCTCAGTGAATGAGGAAGACTCAAAGGCTACAAGGAGGGGCCTGGCAGGACGGCTCAGTGGTCTAAAGCGCCTGCTTGGGAAAGCTTGGGCGGCTTCAGGGACCGCGGTTCGATCCCCGGCACCACATGCTGCACCAGCCCTGCCCTCGGGGTGGGCTGAGCCGGCCATAAAAATGAGTGAATAAACAAACAAAGGTTCTGAAACAAGAAATAAATAAATAAATAAATAAAATTAAAAAAAAAAAAAAAAAAAAAAAAAAAAAAAAAAAAAAAAAAAAAAAAAAAAAAAAAAAAAAAAAAAAAAAAAAAAAAAAAAAAAAAAAAAAAAAAAAAAAAAAAAAAAAAAAAAAAAGGCTACAAGGAACAGACAGTCAGAAAATGACTTTGAGGGAAATTGCTTACTCTGAATCACCCGGGAATGTGAAGCCTTTGGTGGACACAGCCAGTGTCACTCACTTCAGTATCGTCCTCCAAAAGGAGACACTCAGCAGAAAGCAAAAGGTTATGAGGCAAGAAAAAGGGCAAACACCATTGTATCAAATATGGGAAATGTACTACTAACGTGTTTTGAAACTGTCACATTGTTATTTCTATTAAAAGTAATAAAAAAAAGAGAAAAAAGCAAACAAGATACTCAGGAGGAGAGAGGGCAGGTAGGATACAATATAAATGCTAGAACTATCTGATAGAAAATTTTAAATTAAGGGGCTGGGAGATAGTTCAGTAGAATAAAGGCTTGCTTGGCAAGCACAGGGGCCTGAGTTCAGTCCCCAGTTCTGCAAAAAAAATAAAGAAGTAGAAAATTTAAAGTTAATATGATTGCTGTGTTAAATGCTTTCATTGCATGCTACAACACATAGGTAATTACAGACATCACTTACGTAGTCTCAGAAAAGTAATCAGCATTTTAAGAAAGATTCAAAAAGAAATACTAGAAATAAAAAGTATAGTAACAGAGATCAAGAAAATCCTCAACTGGCTTACCATTAAACTTCAGATAGGATGTTGAAGATAGATCAATAAAAATTACTTATGTAGGAGTGCAAAAAGTAAAATAGTTGGGGTCGGTGAAACAGAAACAAATGTTCTAGAACTGTGGGATCATAGCAAATGATGTAACAAAGCCCTAGCTATGTAAATAAGAAAAGGAGGGCTAGCCAGATAATTCAATGGACTGAAGTGCCTGCTTAGGCAGAGCACAGCTGCCAGGTTCCTTCCCTGGTGTGTGGTGCTGCTCTACCCTGCCCACAGGGTGCATGGAGATGGTGATTGAGACTGGGTGTGGTGGTACACACCTGTAATCCCAGCACTTGGGAGTCTGAACAAAGGAGGATCACTATGAGTCCGATCTACATAATGAGACCCAGTAGACCCTCTAGACCCTGTACTAAACACATAAAAAAAAGAGAGAAAAGAAAGAAAAAGAAAAGGAAAGTGGAAATATAATTTAAGAAAAAAAATTATGTATTTGGTACAGGATCTCACTATGCAGCTCAGACTCCTAGTGATCATCCTGTTCTTAGCCTCCTCAGCACTGGTATTACAAGTTTATGCCACCACGCCCAAACTTGCTAGCTTAGCATGCCGTGGGGGAAGGACCAAAGTGGCATGTGGTACAGGGGATTGAAACCCTGTCCCCATGCTTGCCTGAGGAGGTACTTAGGCCACTGAGTTATCTTGCTGGCCTGAAAATATTTAAAGAAATAAATATTTAAAGAAATAATTTCAGTGATTTTTCCATAGTGAATGAAATATATCATACCACAAATCCAATAGTCTCAGAAAACACAAAAGAATTTAAAAGAAAATAAAACCTAGGTGAAATATCTATCATCTACCCTTATTTCTGCATTATGTTTATATGTGTCTAATATAACAAATTATGTGTGTGTTAGGGCTAACATAGCAGAATGCTACAGACTGAATGACTTTAATAGGAGATGTTTACTTTCTCATTTTTCTAGAGATTAAAAGTCTACGATTGGAATTCCAGTTGACTTTCACACAGCAGAGAGAACTCTTGCATCTCTTTTTGTTCTTTTAATGGAATCAGAATTATTCTATTCAGGGCCCGAAAGATGGCTCAGCAGTCTAAAATGCCTGCTTAGGCAAGCTTAGGCAACCGCAAGGACCGCAGCTCCAGCCCCACCCCCAGAGCAGGCTGAGCCAGCCATAATAACAACAACACCAACAGAAATTGTTCTATTCAACCTCCATTCTAAGAAACTTATTTAACCTTAATAACCTGTTCCTATGCCCTGTTTACAAGTACAGTCACATTGGAGGTTAGGGATTCTACATAATATTAGGAGCTTACAAAACTAAGTCCATAGCATTCCACCCATAAGCCCCCAGATGTCATGTCTTTGTTACCTTCCATCTAGAACGTTCTCAAGGTCTTCATTCACTCAAGAGCCAAACTCCAAAGCCCCAAATCACATCCAAAGGTCTCCTAAATTGAACGCTGGTGAAACTAAATATAATTTATTCTGCGGCAAAATTTCCCTCTGCTATGAATCTCAGAAATCAGGAAAGTTGTGTGCTTTAAAATCATGAGTACAAAGAAAACATTCGTATTCCATGAAAGGTAAATCAGAAAAAAAATAAATAAAAGAATGAATATTACAGGCAATGAAGTCCAAAACCTAGCAAGGCAAATTCCGTTCCATTTTAAGGCTAGAATAATGCTCTTCGTTCTCTCTCTTGCCTTTCAGACCTACTGAGATAGTAGCTCTGATTTTAATGTTGATATTTTCTATTAATTATCCCTGCATGACAGCTTCCATTTATTCTAGCACACACCTCAAAACCCTTGCAGTTTTTACCGATCAGCCAGTCTCAAGGCCACGTGCACATGATTGTTACTATAATACCTGTACTCTTAGTGCCAATATCTGTATTAATCAGAGAGAATAATTATAGGAAATTGGGAATTGGCTCACAATAATGGAAGCTGACAATGTCATGATCTACTGATAGCAGGCTGGAGATCCAGCAGAGCTATAGTGAGTTTCTTATTCAAATGCCAATAGGCTCAAGACCTAGAAAAAGCCAGTAATTTCATCTGAACATGAAAGTAGGAAAAACTGATGTTCTAGTTTGAGACAGCTATGCAGGAGGAATCAACTTTTTGTCTTAACCAAGCCCACAATTGATTGGATGAGGTCCACCTCTGGTGAGGAGGGCCGTCTACTTTCTTTGGTCTTCAAATATTAATTTCATCCAGGAGGCCCAACTCTAGTGGTGGATAGATGACCCTAGCCGTTTGTCAAAACCATACACTGCAGAGTATTGTTATATGCAAAGTATAAAACATCCAGGACACTAGCGGAACTCAGGAGGAAACACAGATTATGATAAATGAATACAAATGTATTACAAATTAATGATATAACTATGCTCCAGATCTAGGGGGGAGCAAGGTACTATGTAAGAAAAATTGTGTGTTGATCAAATAGTGTAAGCTTAAGTCAAATCAAATTGTACAGTATCCACTGTACTCTAATTGAAAATGTTTTTCCCCCCCTTAGGAGTATGGATTAGCATTTAGAAACCTGCTTTTCATGTGTAATATCTTTGAAAAAATATGTTAAAGAAGTTACCAATAAGCAAATGAGGAACTGAAAAATAATTACAGAGATGCTGGACTAGAATCCAGGTTGCCAGTAAAAACTCAGATTTATTGTAATGGGTAGGGAACAATATTCACATAGAACTGTGTAAATTAGTTTGTACGCACATACAGATTTCTAGCTGTGGATCAGTTGGAGCAGTGACTTTCCAGGAGCAAGCAAACCTAGCGCTAGATCTCAGTCTTCTTGGAGAACAGCTGAATTTCAGACTAGGGTAGAGAAAAATCTCAGATCAAAGTGGAACAAAAAACAAAGATATATAGAGAGAGAAATATTGAAACTTTATCAAAAGAAATTAGAGATCAAAGTATGGGAGAGCGTAAGAACCAAACTTGGAAAATTTGAGCAAAATAATAACATAAACACCCATGAATTCTCACCTCGGTGGATAATAGATGTTAAAGTCCTGAACGCTAACTCACATATTTTCTCTGAATAGGTGAAATTCCACTGCATTTGCCTCCCTGCAAACTGCTGGAAAATGAAAACACAGGCCACTGCACGGGTGTTATTTTGTTTCCTAACTATAATTGCCTTCCTAGGGATACGATTGATCCTTCCCAACATGCAGGGACTTTACAAAGGTATGCTTTGCCTCTCCCACAACACAGCATCCGAAGAATTCAAAGCACTGGAGAGAGGGGTAGGAAGGGAAGAGAGCAATCTCAGTGTTTTAATGTTAAATTTAAAAAACATCCCCCATCAGATTTTATAGGTGAGCAAACTTCTAAAATTGATTTATCTTGAGGGAACACTCTTCTCTCTTTGGGTAGCTTTTAAAATCACATAAATTCAGTCAGTGTGCTACCTTCATAAATTATGTTAGAGGAAGTCATTTTTATAACCAAAATTAAATTGTGCATTGCACCTATAATTGTATATAATAAAAACCTGCCTCAAAGTTTTTCTGAGAAATGTGCCTTTAATGTGTATGTGCATGAGGAATACAATATGCACAGAGCTGAGTAAATAAGACACGAAATCGAATATTTTTCAAAATAATAGTTTTTATTAAAATAATAGCAACTTACTACTTTGAAGTTTTTAAAATAACACTGTATATATAACATTATTTTGCTCAGCATAGCTAAATCACACTCTAGAGGGAAACTTCTAGCATGAAATGCTTGCATGAGAAAGAAAATGAGGTTTCAAATTAGTTAAGAAAACTAGGAAAAGGTAAGCTAGTCCAAAATGGATAGAGGCAAGGAATTAATAAACATAAGAAGAGAAATAAATGAGATAAATGATAAAAAGTCAGCCACATTAGATGTTTATTCTTTGGGAAATAAAAATATTAGGATAACCACTAAAGGAATAACTTTCTTCAATAACAGCAAATAGGAGAAAACACAATTATTGATATCAGCAGCAATACATTGTATCACTACAATTCCTTATTATGAAAATTAAAATGAAATGTCTGTGAAAATTTTTATGTCAAGCAATAATCTCAAGTGAAATGGAAATTTGAAACAGATAATTACTAAAACTGACACAATAGGAAATCTGAATAGTTGAATATTTATTTTTAAAAATATGATTCTTCTCTGCTTTGCAGAAAACTAACAAAAACAGCTGGTGGAATTTTTAGATCTCAGTATTTATGGTATTGTAAATATATTCTGTTTTATTTTGCTTTGTTCTTTGGAAGGGGTGAAATTCAGAGTCTCATGCTCAGAATGCATTTTCTCTATAACCAAATGGCATCTCCAGCCTCTGGCTGATGGAGATTATAAAAGCCCTGAATAAGTACACAAAATTCTGGGATTAGGAGGAGGCCATGTGTGGCTAGGACATCAGAACTCTTCAAATTAATCTATGACTGGGGCCCGGCAGGATGGCTCAGTGGTCTAAAGTGCCTGCTTAGGAAAGCTTGGGAGGCTGAAGGGACCACGGTTCGATCCTCGGCACCACATGCTGCATCAGCCCTGCCCTCAGGGAGGCTGAGCCGGCCATAAAAATAAAAACAAACAAACAAACAAAAGTTCTGAAACAAGAAAAAAAATTAATCTATGATTCAATGTAATCCCAGTCAAAACCCTAACAGTGTATTTTTGATAGTAATTGATCAGCCCCTTCTACAAGCAGCCTGTGTAGAAGTCTGTAGGACCACGAACGTGAATGGGTGGAAATGACAGTAAGGGGCCACTAAAGGGAGGTGAGTGTCATGCTAGTCCATCTGCCTCTTGGCTACAAGAACGCATACGTTTTTCAACATGCATTTAGTGTCTATGTATTTCACTGTGAGTACATTTTGTCTTAACAATAAAAATAACACAATTAAGATAAGTACATTTCAATATTGCAAGTAAGATTACAAAGATTTATTTATTTAAAATTAAACAAATAAAATGGCAAATCAGAGTATACTGTATTCACCTGAAAAATTTAGCTTCCTTTTTGTGTCTTGTTGCAGTTTGTCAAATTTGTTTCTTGGGAAATATCATTTTTATTAAAAGAATAACATTTTACTATTTTGGTATTTCTTATGCATAGTATGTATGCTGGTGTAGGGTGGTTTTCAGAACCAAGTAATTGCTAGGCACTTTCCGGGGCTTGGGACTGCTTTCATCCCGCGCTCCTCCTTACTTCGTGAAGAGAGCTTGACTAACCTACAGCTTTCCTAGGGAGGATGCAGGGTAGCTGAAGAGGCAGGGGCCACCTGTAACCCCAGCACTCTGCAGGCTGAAGCGTGGGGATCACAGTATGAGGCCAGGCTGGGCAACCTAGCAAGCTCAGTCCCAAAATATAAATATGAAAAATGGGCAGAGGATGTAGCTCAGTGCAAAGGTCCTGAGTTCAATCCACTCTAACACTCAAAAAGTAAATATACAGATTAAAATTAAATAAATAAAAGGGCAAGTCAGAGTATACTGTGTCCACCTGGGATGGCAGGGCGTGCCTATAATCTCAGCACCTGGAAGACTGAGGCAGGAAAATCACCATGAGTGATTCAGGCCAGCCTGAACTATTCTGTCTCACAAAAAATCAAACAATAATGTAACTTCAGGGATGAGAAAAACACCAGACATTAAAACCGTTGTAACAATAGTTAATATTTCTGGAACTTTCTCTAAATAATTACAAAGAATTATTGTTAATATAAAAATTGGGGTTTTGTTCAGCAAAGAGAATTTATTTTATTATTTTTTTTTTTTGTCTTTTTGAGACAGGGTCTCGCTATGCAGTTCAGGCTGGTCCTGAGCTCACTTTTGTAGCCCAGGCTAGTCTCGAACTCACACCGATCCTCCTGCCTCAGCCTCCCAAGTGCTGGGATTACAGGCGTGAGCCACCACACCCGGCAAGAATTTATTTTTTTTAACAGAGACTTACAAGCATTTTTCAACTTGAGTCCTTCCCTACCAGCTTGCTGTGTATAATAGTAATTTAGTTTCTTGCAATGAGAAATGAACTCCAGTTGGTGTGATTCATGTCAGGTAGAAAAAGAGATATCACAATACATAATATTTATTTGAATAATTGATATGTGTAAAATAAATCTAAAAAGTTTAAAGCCGCATTACAATTTTTTGTTTTGAAGGCAAATCAGTCTTCTGAAGTATGAAAGAATTACTAATTTTGCATATTAGAAAAGAATTAGTGAGCTGCCACTGAGCTGAAATTGCCCAGCTGCCTCTAATTTGGGGAAGATAAGTACAGGTTAGAAGCCCCACTGGAAGCTGCCGAACAGCAGCCGCAGCGGAAGCCAAGCTGCGCCGGAGGAGACTGAGGACATGACGCGTTCGCAGATCCAGCTCTTAGGAAGCTGAAGAAGTATTTTCTGAGGACTTTGCCATGTAAAGTTCCCAATGACTTCTTAAATATTCGTAAATTTCACAACTGCAGAGCATCTGCACTAGCTGGTCACAAAGGGCACGCCTGGGAAATTCACCTCCAAAGAAGAGCTATGTCTATTTCAATGGTTTTCGTATACATTAAAAGGAAATAATAGGAATAAAGGAAAAAGCTTGGGGAGAATTACAGTGTGAGTCTTGGGGATTAGAGCAGACAGTGAAGGAAAAGTAAAAGTGATCAGAATGCACCATGGCTGTGTGCTGATTGCCAAAAGTAAGGTGATTATTAGGTCTCATGAATATATATCCATAATAAAAATGAACTTTAAAAGGGAGTACAAGGGTTGTTGGGCAAATTGCCACAGTGCCCAGTCATTATTCTTTTGAAATCTTGTATTTAATCATTTATTTATTTATTTGGCTCAGGGTCTCGCTACGCAGCTTGGACTCTTAACTGACCCTCCTGTGTCAGCTTCTCCAGGGCTGGCATTACTGGCGTTCACCTCCAAGGCTGGCATGGTATGTGGTACTGGAGATGAAACCCAGGCACTTAGACTGCCTTGCTATTTTCCCAGCCCCTTGACCTTATTATATTTGATAACCATATCTGCCACTAAGAAAATGATCACTCATTAAAGGTGATTAATTGTTCATGAGCTTCCTACAAACATACTATATAGTGCACAAGAAAATTAAGTTGTCTTGAAAAAAACAATTCAAACAAGTAAACTCTATTCATTTAACAGACATTAGACATTGCCTGTGTGGCTACATAGATTTTTTTTGTTGTTTTTTTGTTTTTTTGTTTTTTTTTTCTTCTTGTTTCAGAACCTTTGTTTATTCACTCATTTCTATGGCTGGCTCAGCCCGCCCCCAGGGCAGGGCTGGCACAGCATGTGGTGCCGGGGATCGAACCGTGGTCGCTGAAGCCGCCCAAGCTTTCCCAAGCAGGCGCTTTAGACCACTGAGCCATCCCGCCGGGCCCTGGCTACATAGATTTTGCCAGCTAGTGTTATATATGAGGAGGCACAGAAAAATTACCATCATGTGTCAGTATGTCCACCTGGATTCGCTGAGCGCACACAGTAGTTTCACTTGGCTTGTAGCCCCAACACCTAATTAAAGTCCACAGTAAGCTCAAGAAATATCATTGAAAGGGAATGGATTAGTTGGTCTGAGCTTGAAAAGCACACGTAGGAAAGGGGTAGGAAACACCAGCGTGTAAAAATGCATCTTGGCAGAGACAAGTTTGTACATATGGATGAATTAGCATTTGAAGCATCACTTGTTTTTTTGTTTTGTTTTTTGGGTTTGGTTTTTTTGCGGGACCAGGGTTCAAACTCACAACCTTGTACTTGCCAGGCAGGCTGAGACAGGAGGGGCCCTAAGAGTTCATTTGTGCCACGGAGCTAGCTCCCTGCCCTTGAAGCATTACTAGTAAAGTTCAATATCTTTTTTTTTTTTTTCATTTCTTGTGCTTACAACTAAATTAATTCACAAACAAAATACTAAAAAAAAGAAAAGTTAAATTTCAGGAAACTATTTTGTTGAACAGCCAAAAACTAGACACTCTAACTTGTGCAAAATGTATATGTTCTGTTTAAGGTTAATTTCTTTCTGCATCCCTAGTATCCATCTATAGTCATACCAAGTCACTTCAACCAGCAATGATTAAATATTTTCAAATAGTTTTGATATGCTATTAATGTGTTTTCACATGATATAAAATAATAACTCTATAATTTGAGATCATTCTTATTATGTTTATGTTAGGAGTGTTTCAATTCTGCATTGTAAATGGAAGTCAGAAGGTTTAAATTCTGTATGTGTTTCACAAACACCCTGAAACAGCTGTCCACAGTATAATGAAAAATAGGCATTGATTCTAGCATTTTTAAAAACTGCTCATATTTGAAAGGGTCATCATCTAGTACTTATTTTCCTCTCTAATTATATAAATTTGCAAAATTATAAAAATACTTCCCTTTGAATCAAGATTAGAAATTGAGTATAGGTACATATATTTTAAGTTGGTCTTCATTAATAACATTTGGTCATTTGTATTTGTATTATACATGCACTCTTGTATTATAGTATAAGAAATTTGTCATCTGCAGCAAATTAACTTTAGATTAGTCAAAAAAATTATAACATCTACACCCTGTGCTCTGTATGACTAAGAGGACAATAATTTGCATTGTATCAAATATTGAAATGTACTACTAATGTGTTCTGAAACTGTCACATTGTTATACATTGTTATTTCTTATTAAAAGTAATAAACATACAAATAAATAAATAAATAAAATGAAGCATAAAAAATCCTTTAGTCAACATATACTCAAGAAGTCGCTCCAAGCTAAGATCATTTCATAGTTTTCTTGAATAAAAACTTTACTATGTTTTCTTCTGAAATAGTCTCACATTTAAATACATCATACTCTTTTTTTCAAAAGACAGACAATATGATAGATCAAGGAGTTCATCATGATGCTTTATGATGCCTACCATTGGGTGACACACATTTCTCTACAAGCAGCTCTTGGATCCAGTAAAATAACGTGGCACACTGAATATAACAGGGCACCATACAGTACTATCAAAAAAATATTATTTGGATTTGTCAGCAACACTGACTTGTGAAATTTAATGAGATAATCTTATATTTACAAATATAAAAAATGCTCCTTTCCAATTACATACTGATAACCCTCAGCCTGTGGGAAATAGAAATTATAACCTGTTGGCTTAGGAAAGCGTTGTTACTTAATCATTTACTGTCTTCACATATTTTCTTTGTGAGTCTAGTTTAATGGACAGATTGTGTTCCTTGGAAGAATACCTCCTTTGGGTGGCAAGACCTACAAATCTACTGAACTCCAGGTTGAAAGAACGGTAAGTACAAATCCTTTATGTAGGTGATATCACAGAGTAGGGACAGAGGTCACTTCTCAGCTTTACATTTTTGTTCCCTGCCCCACGCATTCTCAAGACAGGACAGACAGCGACTTCAATATTAGCCAGCTTTGCCTTTGCCTTCTAACCTACGCTAGGGGTGTGAAGAAGATAGCACCACACACTGCCCCTTGCTCTCCCCTCCTTTTTGCTGTTGTTGCTTTTGCTGTCCTGAACTGCTGCCCTCTGCCATGCTGCCCTCCCTTGGTGCAGCTGCTTATGGGCTCACAAACTGTGAATTAAATAAGTCTTTCCTTCCTTAATTTTGAGCATCAGTCATATAGTCTTGGCAAGGAGAGAAAAGTAACAAAGGCAGTACCCAACTTAGCTTTGATAAGAAAACTCTTTGTTGTTAAACCAATAAATAAGTTCCATCCTTACTGGCACAGTTACAGCAAAAATGGCTTCACTGGCTGGGTAGATAGCTTGGTGGTCTAAGTGCCTGCCTGGCAAGTGCAAGGATCTGAATTTGATCACTGGTACCACAATCCATGCTGGCTCTGTACTGTGCCAGACACCAAAACTGTACAGCACATATGTAATAATAAAAGAAAAACAAAGGCAAGAGATACATAGCCTAATAACAGGACTCCAAACTTTAACTTGTCCATTAAAAAACAACATTGTGATGTATTTTTCTGGTTTCCAATTAAGCCATCTCAATCTTATAAATTGTAAGCTCCATTCACTGAAAATGCTGATTGCTTTCTTTTAATGGTGATATTTTATAACTGTTTGTTTGAATTTTATGATTTTGTATAGAAATTTACAGATGGGTTATCTGAACACAAAATGGTTTTTTAAACATTAAATAAAATGGGATTATTTACAAGTGCGGGAGATAGCCATTACTTAGAACTTTAACCTTTTACTTTTATGTTCTATAACCTTTTCCTTACAATCTTTTTGTTTTCAGAATATTCTAGAAAACCTTGGAGACCCGTTTTATGGCTTGTGTCTAGTTGTCCCCCCAAAGCTTCCTGCAGTCAGCTTCCTGGAACAGCTTCTGGAGCTTGTGATAGCTTATTGTGGGTGTGGATGCTGCACCTGCCTTGGGGCAGGTGATTTGCAGCACAGTGTAAGGACGGGAGAGAGGCATGCAAGCTGCCTCAGCTGCTGCCACTCCCTTTGCTTTTTGCTCCTTGCCACCACCATGAGAGGATGTTCTTTGCTATGTGCCACTCTACCTTGGAGCCAGCGGAGTATAGCCTGACAACTCCAGTAACTGTAAGCTGAATACATCTTTCCTTCCTTCATTTTGGCTGGCCAGCATTTGTCCCAGCAATGACAGAAAAGTAACTGAGACAGAATGGTACCAGAGAAATGGGGTCCTTGCTGTGGCTAAAGCTGACTATATAGATTATGAGCTTTTGGGAAAGGTTTGCGGAAAGAGATGGGAATGGTTTGGAGATGTGACCTACAAGCAAAGTGCTGACATAGCTTCAGTTGTTTTGTGTAGGAGATTCTGGTCAGAGTTCAGAAGACCAGAAGGCTGACAGGAATGATGCCTGTAAAGACCAGGCTGGGGAGGCATCTCAGTTGGTCTTCTTTCATTACTGGGACAAATACCCAACACTCAAAATGAAGGAAGGAAAAGTTTATTTAGTTTACAGTTACTAGAGGTTTCAGTCTATACTCGGCTAGCTGCAAGGCAGACTGGCACATGGCAGAGAGCAGCAGTTCATGGCAGCAGAACAACAGTGGCAACAGAGAGCGTGTCTGTCTCTTTGTATCACTTATGGTACATTAAGACTATCAGCTTCAGGTTGGATGTAACACTCACACTCATAATCCCAGCTGTACTAAGACCCATAATCGCAGTGGACCACCCATAGTCCCAGTGGATAATGAGTAATCTCAAACTCTAAAAGTCCCCACCCTATGACTGCATGAGGCTTTGGGGGAACAACTAGACACAGCATAACAGGAGTTTTCTGGTGGGAAGAAGTACTGCGTTGCTTGTTAGACTCCAGAGAATATGTGTTATGGCTTGGCAGAAAGTTTGTGTGCATTTTGTTCCTGTCCAGACACCTGAGACTGAGATTAAGCATGGTAGAGTGATTAATCTTCCAAAAGAAATGTCAAAGCAGTCCAATATTGAGGGAGTGGCATAGCTGTTGTTGGAGGCTTTTAGTCAAATTTATGTTGAGAATCAACAGCGAAGAGCTCTACAAGATAATTTAAATTGGTGTGAGTTTAACCAAAAAGGAAGTTCCCAATAAAGCTGTGGAATGCAAGGGTAGAGCTGAGAGTATCTCCAATACCTGAGAAGGAACAAAGGAATGGAAAGAATGGCCTGAGGGCATCACAGGTGTAGCAGGTCTCCACCCTTTGCAACCTGAGAATTGCAAAGGTCAGGGACTTTGCCTTGGGAGGAAAACCAAGCACTAGTAGCCACCTCAGGTTCCAGAATGGCACCAGCAGCCCTTCAGGTTCCAGAATGGCACCAACATGGAGAATTTATTCCTTGGAGTCAGGATCAGAGTGTTCAGAAATCCAGCCACTCAATCCCTACAGCCAAGAGAAAAGGAAGCCTGGCTACTGCTCCAGCTGGCAGCAGACTTTGAAATCATCCATGTTGTATTGGTTGTAGGCACTTGCAGAAAGCAGGAGTTAGTAAGGCGTCCACCTTGATTTCAGAAGGCCTGGGAGTAAGTGTGTCCCTAACAGGGCAGTGTGTAAAGCTGTGAGTGAGAAGCCTATTCAGTGGAAACCCCAGAAATTTGGAAAAGCCAGAAATGTGAATCATCTAAAGGAAACTGCAAAGAGACAGCAAAACCAGCATAAGATAGAAGCCATGGGAGCTACCACCATGAGTGCTGTAAGGATGGAGCCATGTAAGTCTTTTGAAGCTCATAACTCTTACAGATTGCTTCAGATATTCCACATGGAGCTGTGGGATTTGATGTTTTCCCTGCTAGATCTTCAACTTGTGTTGGTCCCAATGTTTTGTATTTCCCTGTTGTTTGTAACTTTTGGAATGGTAATGTTTATCTTTGACACTAAATGTTGGAAGTGTTTAACTTTTCATTTGTACAGGGACTCACACCTAGAAGTTTGCCTTGGATCTTGGAGGAGACTTGGGACTTGGACTTTTCAGCAATGTTGAAACTTTTGGGACTTTGGCAACTCTTGGAGATGTACTCAAATGTCATTTGCAAAAAAGGATGTGCAGGAATCTTTGAGGGTCCAGGGGTGGAATGTTATGGTTTGTATGTATTTGTCCCCCCGAAAACCTCATGCAATCATGGGACAGAATTCTAGAGTTTGTGATTAATTCATGATCAACTGAGGTTATAGAAGTGAGTACTGCTGGGATTATGGGTGTGAGTTCTACTCCCAGCCTGGGACAGATAGTCTGAATGCAACTTAAGGAAGACAGACTTCCTCTCTGTTGCCAGGGTTGCTGTTACTACTCCACTTTGCTTTCTGCTCTTTGCTGCCACCATGAATGGTTGTTTTCTGCCATGTGCTGCTCTGCCTTGGAGCCAGCCATGTATGGACTGAAATCTCCAGTAACTGTGAGCTAAATAAACCTTTCCTTCCTTCATTTGGTCATCTGGTATTTGTCCCAGCAATGAGAGAAGAGTAACTGAGGCAAGCAAGCATCTGTCTTCAAGTTTTATCCATACTGTCAGATATTATAGGATTTCCTTTTTGAAGCCTGAATAATATTCCATCATATGTATACACCACCTTTTTGTCTACTCATTATCTGTGGACATTCAACTGTTCTTTTATTTTGGCTATTGTCAGCATTGCTTCACTGAATGTTGGATTTCCAATACTTGTTTAAGATCCTAATTTCAATTCTTTCAGATGCATAGAAATGGTCCATATGGTAAAGTTTGAAAGATCTTCATATCATTTTACACAGCCATTGCACCATTTTGCATTTCCACCAGCAAGGGACAAGAGTTCCAGTTATCTGCAACCTTTGCCAATACTTGTATTTTGCTGTTCTTTACCTACAACTTCTTAGAGATCCTCTCAGGTTTGTCTGGTAGGTAGCTCCATCCTCTGGTTTCTAACATGTGAGACCATACCCTTCCCATTCTATCGGGTCATCAAATGCTGCCTTAGTATGTCTATTATCCTTTCAGGACTAGAAGGATCAGCTATCACAGAGCATCCCATGAGTCACCAAGGCATTTCTAAATCTGTGCATCTTACTATCACTAAGAAGTATCAGAGAAGGTTCTCATGATAGATCTGCCTCAGCTTCCTGAAGTACTAGTATTTAAAACCCTAGCATTTCACACTCATTGCTATTGGTCACTTCGGAGTCTAGTCTTCTGTGTATATATCTAACAGTTATTTAGACACTGAACTTGTTAAATCCTGAATTTTAGGCAATGACATAAATTTGGATGAATATAATCATTTGCTTCACTGTTTTTTAGTCTAATACTCTTAGGATCTGCTTTTCTATATGCTTTTCCAGTGTATATATTATTTCAGGCAAGACTATCCCTTGTGCTTGCTTACCTGTATCTTTAATTAGCCTAAAATAAAAAAGAAACACAAATTTAGTTGAACACAGCCCTGAAAATTTTACAATTAGGCTCCAGACTTAATCCTAGCTATGCTTGGCCTGCATACACAGGAAATAAGGAATATCTTATAGTTATCATAAAGAATTTCTCAATTATTATTAGAGGCTTACGTTGGCCATTCAATGCTCGCAATTTAAGTTTTTAAAAACAAATCTACTGTAGAATGAGAAATACTTATGCCATAATCCTTGTCATTCAAGTGACTAATTGTTTCAGCCACTGGATCTCCCAGTATTTTATTCTGTATCTGCACACATACTGTGCCACCATTGGTGATAATTTGAGTATGATGTTACTACATGCTACATAATTACATTGTCCTCTCTCCCTGACTATGATGCCATCTATCTGCTTTTTTTTTTTTTTTTTTTTTTTTTTTTTTTTTTTTTTTTTTTTTTTTTTTTTTTTTTTTTTTTTTTTTTTTTTTTTTTTTTTTTTTTTTTTTTTTTGTATTTTAAGAAAGGGTCTACAGGATTTCAGGGTCTCTCTACTAGATCAGACTCAGTGATCTTCCTATTTACAGCCTCTCAAGAGCTGGGATTACCGGACTGTGCCCCTATGCCCAGTCTCAATTGCCATCACAGCACACCCCAGCAGCAGGGCCAGCACAGCAGGCCTAGGGGTGGAATCCCTGGCCCCTGTGCCTGCTTGCAGGTACTTTAATCTGCTGAACTATCTGCAAGGCCCTGATATGTTTTCCAAATATGTCAGCAATCCATACATAGAAGTCCATTTTTCAGGTCAATTTCCTGGGACCCGTTACTGCTTCTACTCAGGTCCAGCAGGAACTTCTTATTACATGCAAACTGCTTATTTTGAGAAGTATTTAAGAAAAAGACTGTTTATAAAGAAGCAAGTATGACTTAAAATCACCAAGAAAAGGTAAATCCAGCTGCATAATGCTACTACTCACTTGTAAGCTTAAGGAAGAAAAAGAATGATTTCCAGACTTCGGAGTTGTAGTGTCAGAGCTGACCACACAAACAGAATGTGGTCTCACGTACATAAAGGGAGGGACACCACAATAAACCCCCCAAATTTTGTCTTTACTTCAATCCTCACATTCACTACTCATTCCTCTTAGTTTTAACCCAAAAATCTTTTACTCCTAGGAGCAAATGTTCTGGTTCTTAAAATGCCTTGTCTATCTGACTGCCCTCATCAGCATCCACACAAACTTACTCCCTGTTTCCGTTAGGGTTTTCCTAGAGGCACAGATATAACACAAGATATACAAATGTATAAGAAACTATGTACATCATAAGGAATGGCATACGATGGTCAACCAGAGTTTGTAAGGAAGGGTACGGAGAGCATCCACACATGAGACACTGGAGGATTCAGTCCAGGATCTGGAGCACACTACAGTGTTTCATGCAGCCTGCATCAGGAGGGCAATGCATCTGTGACAGATGGCTGATGAACCTACACCAGAAGGCTCAAGGGTCCAAGCCAGAAGCCAGGAGACTACTCCAAGCTGACTGCAGAAGACCGAAGCTCCTTCTAGAAAGTGGAAGCGTCCATCCTTCCTCAATCTCTTGTATACTCTTTAAACAATGAGTCACTCTAGGGTAGGGCCTCCCCACCCTAGGGTATGGAATTGCTGTAACAATTTAGCTAAGTTTTTAACTTCTCGAGTTGACAAAGTCTGATCAACCTCTACACTATCTTTCCAGCCCTCTTTTCTTAGAGCTATTAAATTCTCCTGAACTTTGCTTTGAAAAGTCTTTTATTTTACATCTCGTGTGAACCTGCATACATATATATATATATATATATATATATATATATATATATATCACATTGCTGCCCTTTTAACAGTGGTGAAAACAGCCCCTATTCTGGTTCCATCTGTAAATTGTTGTTTGGAAAGATCCCAGGATGTCTGGACTGTCTATGAAAATAACAGCATTATAACACTTTTTCCCTGGATGCTGAGTTCTTGAACAATTGCCAGGGGCTGTACTTTTGTTATGGAAAGAAAAATTGTAGGCATCCTAGAAAATGTACTACTATAGTGTTGTGAAATATTTACATAGAACAAATACTTAGTCTGAAGTTTTTGGCTGCAAAACTTGAAAGAGTTGCTTCGTTAATTACTGATTAGAATATAAAGAAGGGTTATTATATGTCTTTCTATAATGATGTTGTGAGTGGAATACTATTATTCAATTACAGCCTCGTATTTTTCACTCTTTCCTTAGCTAGCTACTCTCTACTCCTCCAGAGCTACTGTGCCTTTTTTCTACTCCGCTCTTTTCCCTGACGTTCTCCTTTTGGGTTCTGCCAATGGGAAACCCAAGCTGGATATTGGAAGAAGGAAATTGAAATTGGATATTTTTTTCTGTTTCGGCAAGATTGGCTGTTCCCTTGACAACCATTCACTGATCAAATTACCTTTTCTTTTTTCTCTCTTTTTGGGGTCTTGACTTCTCTCTCCCCACGTTCACTTAAGACTGGAGGTAGATATGGCAGGTGTCATAGAAGCTCTTAGTTCCCATGCTAGTCCTTTAGCTTACTGACTGCCCACATTTAAAAATAGGCCCCTTCGTAAATACAACCCCCTTGAATTATACTATTCAAGTGTGCCACCTCTTTCCTGCTGAGACTGACAGGCAGACCTTTGTTCACCATCACAGGTCCTGGCAGATACACAGTTGAGCTCATTCCCTTGGTTTATGAGAGGACATTGTTATAGTTGACTTGGCCAAGGTTGTTTTTTCCGCACAGCTTCCACCTTGCCCCAGGGATGCTTCCTCCCTCCTGCCACAGGACAAGAGTTCCACAGTTTACCTTGCTTCCTAAGATACAAGCCTGTTTGTGCTTCTTCATAGTTTCAGTTGTTTTATTGATATATGAGAAAGGTACAAAGTGAAAGTGAAGAAGAGGTAAATATTCAAATCTGGGTATGAAAATAAAGTTCTTTTAACCTGCTTAGAAAGATTTTAAAGAGAGAATTCTATATTTCTCTCATTCATATACTATGCTTTTACAGTGATATTTTATTTTAAATGGATTAATTGTGTTGAAAGTGGCACCTACATTTTTTGGTTATTCTATTTTAACCAAAAAGACTTAACTGTTCAAAGCTTTAGTGTGGAAAATACACAAAAATAAAATGGTCTCTTTACCTTTAACCATTAATTTCAATAACAATAATGCAATATGGTTTAACAGTAACTGCCTAACAATCAAATATCGATATAGTGAGGTTTTCACATAACTGATAGTACTATAAGAAAAACAAAAATTTTATATGATGTGACCTCTGTATTGCTCTATTAGCAGTAGGCAATTTTCTTATCAAACGTTTCTGGATGCTCTAAGGACAAGGCGTCCGGGCTTCTATAATTTTTGGTGCAGTGTCTACATGGTATTTACTTCTAATCTCTTCTATTTCACCATCATCAAGTATAAATGATGCCAGCACTGGAATCTGACAGAAGTAGTTCTTAGCCATAATATGTTTGTGCTTGATCTTGTGAATAAAGACATGTCCATATCCCTGCAAAGACAAGAAAGCCAAATCCCAATTAAGAGTTGCAAAGGTATTTGCTGGCAAAGACTGTCATGTATCAGTGTTTTTGCTTATCAGCTCATTCAGCACAGAATACATTTTTCCCTCATTTTGTGTATTGTCTTTTAGGCCTCAACTCCTATGCTTCAGTAGAGAAGCCTTTTACCAACCCCTCTAAATCAAAGCCCCTGGTAGTTGCTGATCCAGCCCACATTTATTCTTAATTCTATTTGTATCCGTAGGTTTGCTTGTTTGTAGGATAGGATGTATCAGCACTGAGCCTGCATTGGAGCAACTTTTCATGAATATATGTATGCACACAGGAAAAACCATGATCAGAAAGTGTTGTACATTTACATAAAAAGGTAGAAAATTTTATTGCAATCGATAACATCTTGCCATGAATCCCTGTCAACATATTCTCACTCCTTTGAACACACTAACCCCATCATGCCTGTGACTTTCAGAAGCTATTCTCAAGGCCCTCTCTTCTATTGCTGCTGGCCTAATGTCCTGAATTCAACATGTCCACCTTTTGTGTCATTTTGATCTGGAAGGATCAGAAGTTGTATAGTAAAAGGTCTATGAATTAAGGGGGAAGAAGACATGCCATAATGCCTTTGCAAGTGTGCCAGGTTGCTGGATGGCAAATTGCAGCAGCACTGACATATTTTTAGCACACTTCGTAAAAAAAAATATTCATTAAAAAAATTTCCAAAACGATTGCAGAAAGAGGCCAGACCAGTGTGCTCTCAGCAACCAAAGCAGCTTGAGGGGTATTAATGGCAATGTGTTTTTTACTGAAGTGAGTTTTCTTAATTTAATGTCTTAGTTACTGTTCTCTCAATACTGGGGACAAAATACCCAACACCCAAAACGGTAGAAGGAAATGTTCATTTAGCTCAGCCATCCCTAGCGTTTTTTCCACATAGGGGAGGTAGATATAAAGCAAGAGATGAAGGTTGCGATTCCATATTTTTAGCTAATCTTAAAAAAGATGCTGAAGCAAACAGGGAGGGGGCAATGTCCTGCTGGTTGTTAGAACTGGGTCAGCACTAACTTCTAGTTGGCACTAACCATAGACTAACTTTTAGTTAGACCAGTAATAGCCTAACCTTTAGTCTATGATTGCTTCTACCTTCAATCTTAAGAGTGAATTCACAGAACAGACGTCTTTTTCCATGCCTTTCTTATAACTTGTGAGACTCGAGGAAGTCAAGATTATCTTAAATTTCAAATATATTTACTGCGTGAGAAAGAAAATTCCTTTGGGTACTAAGGATTTTCTGGAAATGCTTTAACTTGCTGCAAAACATAAACTATTGTTTAGTTGCACTGAATATTAATACTTGAATAACTATAACAAAATACAAATACATGCAAAATTTTTTTAGTTTGGTTGTTTCTTTGCTCTATGTACAGAAATTCAGAGAGATTGACATCTTGAAGTTCCAAATGTGTGTGAACAGAACATTTAATTGGATACTGCTATAATTTGATTAAATACACAAAGGGAGTTGTATGGATTAATTGAAGAAGTGCTGGAATATCAGCTTTGGGAATGAACTTCAATCTCATTGTGTGTCCTAGATGAAATGATACTGCTAGAATTGGCTTAGCTTCCAGTGATAAAATATTTATGAGGCAGCTTAGTATACCAAGTATAACATTTAACACAGCTTCAATTTTTCGCTGTCCTTTTTCAATCCCTAGAGTGAATTTTTTTTAGCTTGGCTTCTTAAAATTCTTTAAAAATCACTGAAAAAAAACCAGCTCAAAAATTAACTAGTTTTTAAAAATGAGTGAATAAAAACAAACAAAGGTTCTGAAACAAGAAATAAATAAATAAATAAAATAAAAAAATTTAAAAAGGGGCCCAGCGGGATGGCTCAGTGGTCTAAAGCGCCTGCTTGGGAAAGCTTGGGCGGCTTCAGGGACCGCAGTTCGATCCCCGGCACCACATGCTGCGCCAGCCCTGCCCTCAGGACGGGCTGAACCGGCCATAAAAATGAGTGAATAAAAACAAACAAGGGTTCTGAAACAAGAAAAAAATAAATAAATAAAATAAAAAAATGTAAAAATTAACTAGTTTTTTCTCTTTATATATCCTCCCTCCAAAGGAGTAAAAATAAATAACACTAAGCTGGGAATACTACTATTCAAATTAACTATTGCATAATGTCATTTCTTTATTTTCCTGGCATCTTGCATGCAGTTGAAGGCGTAGCAATTTAATCAATTGAAGGCAGAGAACTAATTCCAGTCCTTAGGATCGTAAGCACACTTAGAGTAAATGGAGCTCTCCACAAATTCTTTAGAGACGCTTCGACTTTGTTCATCAAAATGTTTTACAGATTGTATCTTGTAAGTTGATGAAATTAAATGGCATTTAATTTTTGCAGTGCTTTCTCCACTCCTACTTAGCTGGAAGCAAATGAAAAATGATGCCTCATTTGTATGATTGCCATGTAGCACACAAAATTATGAAAAACGTTCATCTAACAACTGAGTGATCTTAGGCAGACTCATGAGGATTAATCAAAAGAGGACAGACTTCAGATTCCAAATGCCTATCTGGTGGTGAAAACTCATTAATTATGCAAAATACATACTAAACTTGTGATAGCCACTATTGTGCATTTTAGAACTACAGAAACAAATAAGTGGAACAAGTCCTTGCCCTCTTGCAACTCACTGTGGAGTTAACAGCTTGAACTTGCTGTTAGCAGAAAGAAGAATGTAGTGTCACACTTAGATACTTAGACATTCGTATTTCTTAACCTATTACATGCCTTCTCTCCCTTTTTATTTCTACCTTTGCAATACTTACTATCTACATATTTTGTTACTGTTGGCCCACTAATTCAATCTCTTAACCCAGTGGATACATTTGGATCATTTATGGAATGCATTTGCAAAGATAATCAAGTTACATCTAGTAATTCCAATGACAAAATTAACTTCCCCAATAAACTTCCTCTTCTCACCTTTTCAATACTTTCTAGCTTGAGATGAGCCGCTGCTTCATCTTTGGTGAGAAGAATGCAGTTCCAGGGGGACCACTGCAAAGACTTATCCCATCTGACCATGACCAGGTCATTGAGATCATCCCAGGCACTGAGCACAGACTGAGGAGCCCAGATGTTCTCTATCAGGTACTGAATATCTTGGAGCTGCAGGCAAAGTAAGTTTGAAAGTAATTTTGTTTTATTCTAGATTAAAATGTTTTAACATTATAATACTTAAGAAAATGACTAAATTGTATTGACTATACTCATGAACATCCTCCATAAGACTGCAGTAGCATACAGTAGTCCCTTACATGTCACCAAATGTCCACCCATTGTGGGCTCACTGCATCATTAATCTCACACCATCTGTACCTCCAGTAAGCTGAATATACTTCTTATAGTGTCTTAATTACTTTTACCTTTGTAATACCTTACTAAATATATGGAACTACATATATTTTTTATAAACCATTGGCAACAACTCTGAGGACCATGACTAAGGTCTTTCTATAGCTATTTACTGACATTTTACAAATGACAAATCTGAGACTTAATAAAGATGAAGTTTAGTGTTATGTATAAGATTTTGTTGTAAAGAAAATAAGGAAAGATACGGAAATGAAATAAGCATTTCAACTTTTAAAAACTTAAAAATTGCATTAATGAAAACAGATCAAACCTAGACTTCAACCAAACCTCAATGGACTAAGGCAAGTGCTTTATTGCTGTGTTACACTCAAGCCTCTTGGAATCATTTTCTAGCACTAGTTCTATATATGAAAATTTGAAAATGTAAGAAAAGCGCACACCTGACAAAGTATAAATGCTCAAAATAGAATTATTATTTTTAAAAGTTTGTGTAAGAAAGCATGAACATTTTTTATAAAATGAGCATTATAAAACTGAAATTTACCAAATTTAAAAAGAAAAAGCTTGCTACCATAACCTACTACAGAATTTCCTAAATGAATAACTCATCATATTAAGCTCTATTAATAGCACTTAGCTTGTAGTGAATGTAAGAAAAACAATATAACAGCTGCTATGCAAAAAAATCTATAGGATATTAAAATATAATCTTTTATATATTTTCAGTTATATTCAAAATGTGTATCTTCTGGGCCCATTGGAAACTCATTTGACCCAGCAACCAGGCTTAGCATGTGAGTGGAACTTCATCCATCAGAGAGTGTGGAAAACTGCAGCAGAACTCCCTGTAGAGATACTAGAGAAAAGATCCACCTAGCTGATCCAGGAGCAGAACATCTTGTCAGAGTGGTGTAGCACGTTCACCTCCTAGGGCTGCAGCAGAAAGAAGAGGAGCACAGCAGCCAGACCCAAGCCACGCCCACAATCCAGATCTAGTGTTAAGGGAAGAACTCTACCAAAGCTCTACACCAAAGGTCAAAAGGCAGCACTATACAAAATGACAAAGAGAAAGCAGGATGTGGTGATACATGCCTGTAATCTTAGCACTTGGGAGGTTGAGGCAAGAGGATTGGTGTGAGTTCAAGGCCAGCCTTGGCTACAAAAATGAGCTCAAGGCCAGCCTGAACCGCATACTGAGACCCTGTCTCAAAAAGACAAAAAAAAAAAAGACAAAGACAAAGACAAAGACAAAGACAAAGAGAAGGAGCAAAAGGCACACTCAGGCCCCAAGCCCATCCAGAAAAAATGCAGGAGACAACAGCAGAGAAGAAACTGGAAATCACAAACTTAAAATCTCTGCAATATAGCATCTGAAGTAAAGAAACAACTGCAGAAAGATATACAGGATATCAGATCAGATCAGAAATAATTTCTGAAGTAAAAAAAGAAATGATAACTATAATGAAAGAAATACTAAGTGTTTCTAAAGAAGACACTAATAAAAGTAGAGGAGAATAGAAAAATGATGGAATCCTTGCATGAGCAATATAGGAAAGTAACAGAATGCATGAAGCAGATTCAAAGTGTTATATAGGAACTTAAAACCTTAATCATAACTTGGCAAAACCATTTCAATAAAAGTGAAAATAGATCTTCAGACCTTAAAGACACCACTGCAGCTAGTAAAAAGGTAAGAAAAGTTCTTTTAAAAACAACTAGGATGCAGGAAAAAATAATTCAAAATCTATAAGACAATGCAAAGATGTACAAAGTAAGACTAACAGGCCTCAATGAGAAAGGAGTCTGTACAAATGATATAAAAAGAACATGGACAAAAGTGATAGCAGTAAATTTCCCAAATATGAGGCAACAATTTGACATTCAGATAACCCCAGCATATAGAACTCCAAATAACATCAACCCAATTAAAACCACACCCAGACATATAATCCTCAAGATCTCAGAAATTTAGCACAGGAACAGTATACTAAAAGCCGCTAGAGAAAAGAAACAGATCAAAATTAAAGGGAAACCATCAGAAAAAAAGGCTGATTTCTCTTTACAAACCGTCAAGTCAAGAACAGCATGCAGCAAAGTTCTACAAGTCTTGCAAGAAAACAAAGTCCAACTCGGACCGATATACCCTATAAAACTCTCTCTCAAGTATAATGGAGAGATGAAATACTTCCAGCAAAAAGAACAACTAAAGAATTTCATGACGACAAAGCCAACCCTACACAGTTTACTAAAAGATGTTCCAGAGAGGGATCAAAATGACTACAACTCCATGAAGGAGAATGGAAAGAATCCACCAAATAGGGTGAACAATTAAACACAGGGGAAAAGGAGGTATACAAAAGCAATCTTTCAATTATTCTTTTGTATACAACAGCAAAATATTTCCATCAGCATGTTCTACAGATGGACTTCTCCTGAGCCCTATGGGTCATGATTCTGTCTCATTCTACAGGGTAGATCAAGGAAATAGCAGTAGCTCAGTCCCATAAGTGACACTTGGCCACCCAGTAAGCATCATGGACACTGTCTATGTCCACAACATACTAGAACTTTGTGTGATATCCTATCTCCAGACAGTTAGGAGTTCTGGTCATACATTTGCCAATGCAGTATTTATGCTGTCTTATTCTTAGTAATTCTTTACTACCATGAAAACTTTTTCTTAGTTGATATTTATGTATATATTAACCTATTCAAATACTATGCAAGTACTCTGAATTGATTACAGATTTGTACATATTATACAAAACATTCTGGCCTCTAAGTAGGACTCACAAATTGATTTGAATTTTGGAATATTGTTTTAAAATATTTAATTTAATTTTTAATTAATTCCTATTTAATTAATTTTCTGAATATTGTTTAATTTTAACTTTTGTTTTATGATTGAAAAAACCACCACACATTAAAAAAAGCAGGGGCCCAGTGGGATGGTTCAGTGGTCTACAGCGCCTGCTTAGGAAAGCTTGGGTGACTGCAGGGACCGTGGTTGGATCCCCAGCACCACATGCTGCGCCAGCCCTGCCCTCAGGACAGGCTGAGCCAGCCATAAAAATAAATAAATGAACAAACAAAAGTTCTGAAACAAGAAACTAAATAAATAAATAAAATTAAAAATTCTTTTTTAAAAAAAGCAACAAAATGTATATCTTATTTATACTCTTTGTTAATTGCATTGCTTATAATAATAATTGTATGAACAGTACAGAGAAAATGAGATGTATACATCTCATTGCATGTAAAGGTCAATTGTGCACATGACCAGTATGATTGGTAATGAAGTGGCTCCATTGCGCAGTAAGCCTTAGACTTGAAAGTTCTGCAACAATGAGAAATAATTGCACTGCCCATGGCACAGTGTCTGTGGCCTTCAGAGAAAGCAGTTTACTACTCAAACACTCAAAATCTGTAAGCATGAGAGCTTTCTCTTTCTTTTAACCTTTCTTTCGTTTTTGCTTTGTCTTGCTTTTGTTTTCCCTCTTCTTTTGCTTTCTTTCTTTTCTTTCTTTCTTTCTTTCTTTCTTTCTTTCTTTCTTTCTTGACACAGGATGTCACTGTCTTTCAGGCCGATCTTGAACTTGCTGTGTAGTAATCCCTGTTTATCTGTAGTTTTCAAACTACCTCTTAGGTGATGCCAAATTCTTTTCAAAAGGAAAATTACAATGAGTACATTTGGATTGAATAGAAAATAGCAGAGGGCATCCACACTAATACAGGTAAACATTATTTTGGGAAAATTATGTCTTTGGGTCAATACTAGATTGCCCGGGTTTGAATCTCAATGGTGGTGGTCTGTAGTGTAAATTTGGGAAAGTCAGTTAATGTCTCAGAGCTTAAATTTCTTCGTCCACAGAATGACAATAATTCCTATTTTCACACAATTATTGTGTTAGATCAGTCAACACTGATGAAGTTTGTAGAGGCATATAAGCACTGTTTGAATATTGGTTACTATTATCATTAATATTGTTATTCTCACCTGTAAGTTTTGATAAAAACACATATTATATAGATCATGATCAAAATATCTGAAAGTTATTGATTTTGAGACTTTTAACAAAGCACATTGGAAACTGTTTTAAATGCCTAATTTTTTTATTCATAGTGTTGTCTATTTCATATTTAACATTAAATTAAATTTAGTTAATGTTAATTAATAACTACAGAAAAATTAATATTTGATAATTTGTGAACATATCATTACTGAGATCAATGTGGGTTGCTCTTATTTATGTTACTGACGTTGGGAACCTGCTCACTGCCCCTGGATAGCCTCTGGCCATCATGTGGGGTGGGGGATGTAAACACATCACATGTATGATCATAGTTCTTTCCCTTCTGATGGACACAGAATAAGTAACAGTAGGAGACGCAACTCCTGCCCCAAAGGATCATATATACAATGGCATGAGAACAGATTACTCTTTTCTACAAGGAAGATATATATGCTTTATTTATGCATTTATTTATTCACTATGCAATGTTTCTAGCAAGGGATATTAATTGATTAGAATAATATCCCACTAAAGAATATTTTTAAAATTTAACCCCTATCTTTTTCTGAAACTAAATACGTGATTAGGTATTATTAGTGCCCGTAGTTTCAGTTCAGGGAAAGGTAAGTAAGAGGACAGAAACTGGCCCTGTCTTCTGTCTCCTCTTGCCCTTTTTTAAGGCAGTTAGCTACAGGTCATTCCTCATCATTCCTCGTTGTTCAACCCTCCCCCTTGGAAAATTTCAAACTCCTTTTGTATTTTATTTTATTTATTTTATTTATTTTTTTCTTTCATAGCTTTTGTTTATTTATTTATTTTCATGGCCGGCTCAGCCTGCCCTGAGGGCAGGGCTGGTGCAGCATGTGGTGCCAGGGAATTGAACCACGGTCTCGGCAGCCGCCTACAGGCGCTTTAGACCACTGAGCCATCCTGCCGGGCCCCATCCTTTTATATTTTAAAATTGAACAGAAGTATTGCCAAGTTTGAGACATAAAAGAAATCAGCGTAAATTGTATTCTGTTATTATTTAGTATCACCTAAAATAGAGTACAAGGGGACCTGCAGAAAATCTGGACAGACAGGTTAAATGTCTACTCATCATCTGTAAGAGCCAAGAAAGGCCTAGCAGAAGGTGTGGAGCAGCACCTTTGATCTCAGTGACACCGTGACATCATACTTATTTTCAATTATAAAGCGTCTTAATCTGTGCCTCAGGCTCCCTGGTTATCAATAAGAATGGAACTTTAGTTCCTACATGACAGCTGCTGACACTCAGGATTTACCCTGACAGCGCTGCAAACTACCTGAGTCTGCCATGTCTCTCTCTGAGGACTTCATTCTTTACTCCGCTCAGCATGGTAGCAGCTGCTTCCCACTGACCTGCTTGTTCACGCTCCCCACTCCCTTCCTCCCTCCAACTCTTCCACTGTATTCTCCGGACCTGCTCTCCTTAACCAGCCTCAGTACGATGCCAGCAACCCTTGCTTCCCTCTTCCCCCAGCTCCCCTTTCTCAGAATCACAGCCCACATTCCTCATCCTTCAACTTCCTCCCATCTAAAATCTATCACTCAGACATCTCAGTCTGACGGGAACATTCAGTTTCCTCCAGCTTGTGTGGCCTATCACTATGGATGCGGCAATTCCCTGGCTGCACTGCAATTATCAACTTACTGTTCCCTTTTATGTTCCCATGTTGATTAGTATTTTTCTGATTTTATCTTCCTATTTATAGCCTATATTATACGTTGTATCTTTTTTTTATTCTGTCTTTTTTATTACAATTTTACCAGTACCCTAACTTTCCCTTTTTTCTTGTTTTTCTTATAAAACATGTATATAACTCTAATGATTTCAATGCTCCACATTCTTCTTGTTCAGTTAGCCAGACTGGTACCACATAAAGTCACTGCCACTCAACTGAACCATGCTATGATTACAGCTTCAATATAAAATGTTCCCCCAAAACTTAGCATACAGAAGTAGGTCCAGAGCAGCAGGTCACACACAGGAGGTGTGACTTGGAAGGTCCCCTTGTCACCCTTGGCTCTGCTCCTCTTTCTGCTTCCTGACCACAGCCCTCACAGGTTTCTTCCACCGAACTGTTCTGCCTCGGATCCAGCCAACTGCTGACCAAAACCTGAGCCAAAGTAAACCTTCCCTCCTTATGTAGGCACTGGGTACTTTGTCTGAGCAACAGGGAAGGGTCTAACCCAGTCATTAAAAGCCCTGCAATGCATCTTTTCAGTTTTGGTTTGATTTTTACAGCTCTTTCTCTCCTATCTGCAGTGACTGGAACTCCACTATGAATACTGTGCACACTATATACATTCCATAGTGCTTTCCTTCATAATATCTCTCAACAAAGGGAGGTAGACCATCAGGAGGCAACCCATAATATATGGAACAACTGTTTCTTCCTTTATTTCAATAGAGTCAGAAATCTATATCTTAATGAAGGCCAACCCACATGCCATGCTCTAGAGTAATAGCCTCTTATATTCCTTTGTTCACTTTATTTTGATTGATTGATTGATTGATTGATTGATTGATTGCGGTGCTGGGGATTGAACTGAGGCCCTTGCACTTGCCAGGCAAGCACTTAGTCTGCTGCACTATCTCCCCAGTCCTCACATCATTTAAATAGTCGTGTAAAGACACTACCCTGCCCAAAATCAGTCGTTTATTTAATGTTCATATAATTTCTCCATGAGGAGGTCCAGTTGATGCCTCCATTTCACAGCCGGCCAGCCAGAAGTGCATACAACATCAGCACATCACACGTCCACAGGCAGAGCTCTTTCACTATGCAGCTAGAGCACATTACGCTGCCTCCAGGGCTCCTCCTCAGGCTTGCATCCCTTTGTCCTACCTGGTTTGGTCATTTTTAACAGTATTAAATGCATCCTACCTCCTTAATCTAAAAATTAGATTCCCATGCTATCTGTCACCTCTCCTGCAACAGAACAGTGCCACATCTGCCTGCAGGTCTCTATACATGCTATTCCCATGATGTTTTGTTTCTCAAGCCACCAGATGAACTCCGACCTACTCGTCCGTCTCAACTTTAGGTCATATCCTCAAGGGAATCTTTGCTGGCCCACAAAACACAGTATAACACTTTTTAATACCTTAGAGTACTTTGTACTTCCTCCTATAACAGCATTATTTGTCACTGCAGAAACATATAATAATTTTCATGTCTGTCTTCTAAACTGTAAGGTGTGATTCACCTGTGCATACTCAGAATATGGCACAGGACTTAAATACCAAGCACATGCCTCCATGTAAAAGTCTGGAATGCAGTCACTGTCCACAGTAGGAAATGAAAAATAGCATTTCTCATACTAGGATGTGCTCAGCCGCAGTGCACTTTGCGTCACTCCCACCCCCTCGAAGCCCGTCTCCTTCAGAGACAGACTCTCGCCATCGGCAGCCCTGATTGATCACACCTGCATCAAGAAAGCAACCTGGGCACCGTCATCATAATTGGCCTCTGAAGAGTAGAGCCGCTGGAGTAAGCATTTATATTTCAAAAAGGATTCCCGGCGCTGCGCCTCATTCTCAAGGTTGACGCACTGCCGACACTTGAATATGTGCTGTGACGTAGATGAAGCAGCAAATTCTGTTGAAGGCAAGTACAGCTGGCAACTGCGGCAGAAGTAAATCTTCTTGTAAAACTTCAATGGGTCTTGAGGGACCTAAGGCATAGAAAGAAAACAGGGGCGGTGAGGGGAGGGCAGGGGAGGAATGCAAAGGAAGGGCTAAAAAGTCAGGCCAAATACTGGACAGAAGTACTGAGCACTGAAAATTTCACCATCTCCTGCCTTATAATTTTTGGTTGTAGAACAGTATGTACATTTAAAACAATGAGTTCCTCCGGAGTAAAGATCGACTGAGAAAAATAAATAAATAAATAAATAAATAAATAAATAAATAAATAAATAAAATTAAAAAAAGATCGACTGAGACTTGCAATCAAAGTGGTGGAAGGAGCCGGGCGTGGTGGTGCACGCCTGTAATCCCAGCACTTGGGAGGCTGAGGCAGGAGGATCAGTGCCGAGTTCGAGACCAGCCTGGGCTACGAAAGTGAGTTCAGGGCCAGCCTGAACTGCATAGTGAGACCCTAACTCAAAAAGACCAAAAAAAAAAAAAAAAGAGGTGAAAGGTAACATTTCTGGCTCTTCCTTTAAATGTTTTTTTTGGTACAGGGTCTTGTTTTGCAGCTGGAACTCATAGTAATTCTCCTGTTTTTAGCCTCACCAGCGCTGAGATTACAGGCATGTGCCACCACCCCATACTTGGTGGCTGGCTCAAGGCGGTCAGAGGTGGGGCCAGCGTGGCACGTGGTACCAGGGATCCAGGTCCTTGTGCTTGCCAGGCAGGCTCTTAGACCACTGAGCTATCACCCTAGCCCAAATTTTCTTTTTTTCTTTTCTTCCCTGTATTTAGGAAATACAGGGACTCACTACATAGACGGATCACTCGTAGTGATCCATCTGTGCTCAGCTTGCCAAGTGCTGGGATTACTGGCGCATACTACCACACCCAGTCTCAATCACCGTGTGAGCACTACTGGCACAGCATGCCAGGGATTGAACTCCGGGCTCTGCACTCTGCCTAAACAGGCACTTTAGTCTGCTGAGCTATCAGCCCGCCCTCAACATTTCTGGTTCTTACTCTGAGTTCTACCTATTAAACTTACTTTGCACAATTATTTTCTCTTCCTGCCTCCCATTAATTAATATAGACAAATATACAGATAAAACTTCATGAAAACCAGTTAACACCCCTATCCCTACTGCATGGATAGAGTACAAAGGCATGAAGAAATGTTCTCTACCTTTTGAAAGTGAGATGAGAGAGGACAGTGCGTTCCTCCATAAGTACAATGGCGGACAGCACTGACTAAACTGAGCAGCGCAGCCTAACTGTGCAAGAATTCTCCAGTGAACCGAGCGCTGACTCCGGTTCTCTTCCCCAAGAGCAACGACAGGGGAAGTGAGGTCCTTCAAATTCTCCTACCCAGTAACTCGAAATGCGCAAAGCAGCCACACCCTTTACAAGCCAGAGGCAGTGTGCAGTTTGGGACGTTAGACAGAAGCTCCCAAAAATGCAGAAGGATCATGGGGTCATCCATAGATTCATTTTAAATATTAAAAAACATTAAACCTTTCACAAATACATGAGCTAAACATTTTGTTTTTATGTAAACAGAAAAGAGCTTTTCAAAAACTACAGTACTCTGAAAAAAAGATCCTAGAAGTTCTCAGACAATGGAAAGATATTCCCTGATCCTGGGTAGGAAGAACCAACAAGACGGCCATACTCCCTAAACTGTTACACAGATTTAATGCAATTCCTATCCAAATACCATCAACATACCACACAAACCTGGAGAAATTATTCCTAAAATTTATTTGGAACCAAAAAAAGACCCAGAATTGCAAAGATAATGCTGGGCAACAAATGTAGGGCAGGAGGCATTACAATTCCTGACCTAAAGTTATACTACAAAACTACAATAATAAAATCAGCAAAGTATTGGCAAAAAAAATAGACCTGAGGGTCAATGGAATAGATTAGGAGATGCAGTAGCAAATACGAACACACTCAGTCATCTTATCTTCAACAAAGGGGCCAAACATGCTTAGTGGAAGAAAGACAGCCTCTTTAACAAATGGTGCTGGAACAACTGGCTCTCTACATGCTGAAAACTAAAACTTGACCAAGGTCTATCACCAAGCACTAAACTACAGTCAAAATGGATTAAAGATATAAATGTTAAAAAAAGAAACACTAAAACTCCTGGAAGAGAAAGTGGGAGAAAAATCTTGAAGACATCAGGGTAGGCAAAAAGTTCATGGACAAAAATCAAAATGCACGTTTAACGCTTGAAAGCATCAACAAATGGGACCTCCTCTGGCTAAGAAGTTTTTGCACATCAAAAGAAATTACCAACAGAGTGAAAACACAACCCACAAATTTTTAAAAATATTTTAACTAATGAGTATTCAGAAAAAGGTCTTCTATCTATAATCTACAAAGTACTAAAAACCATTAGGGTTCCAAAATTCAACGATCCAATCCAGAAATGGGCATCTGAGATAGATGAACACACATTTCTCAGAGAAAGAAATTCAGCAAGCCTATAAATATATGAAGAAATGCTCCACATCGCTAGCCATCTGTGAAATGCAGATTAAAACAATATTGAGATGCCATCTCACCCCAGAAAGAATGGCTATCATAAAGAAATCAATCAGCAGCGAATGTTGGAGAGGCTGTGGGGAAAGAGGAACACTTCTCCACTGCTGGTGGGAATGCAGATTGGTGCAACCATTATGGAAAGCAGTGTGGAGGATTCTTACAAAACTAGATTTGGAAATCCCATTCAATCCAGCTATACCCCTACCGGGAATTTTCCCAGAAGAACTGAAAACATCATACCATAGCAATATCTGTGCACCTATGTTTATAGCAGCCCAATTTGTAATAGCCAAATCTTGGAAGCACCAAAAATGCCCATCATTTGAAGAATGGTGGAAAAAGATGTGATATTTTTATACAATGGAATATTACTCAGCTATAAAGAATGATAAGCTGGAAGACTTCATATATAAATGGGTGTATATTGAACGTATACCCATTAGTGAAATAAACCAGACCTACATGTGTAAATATCGTATAGTTTCCATAGTGTAAGAACTTTAAAGAAGAAATAAAAAATGAAGGGCATAACACAGCTGAATGTGTTATCAATTAAACAGTGAAGTAACTGGAAGCAAAAAAGAGAAGAAACATATCAGGAGCAAAACCATGCACTTAGGTGCACAGGATGAATCCAATACTGGTCCTAAAAACCTTCAAAAGGTTCATCACACTGATCATAACACCATGCAACACTAAAACTCTGCTTGGGATGCCTGTCATTCTTGTCTTTTAGATGTGTACTGCTTCCAGTGTAAACTCAGTTATTGTTATACTCTCTCTGAAGTAAATGTTTGGTTAACAACAACAAAAAAGGGTATTAATTAAGAGTAAGAGATAAGGCAAAATGCCATAGGCTTGACAGGCTACAATTTTGTACATCCTTGGATTTCTAAACGTCTGCATAAAAATGTGTAACTGCTTTTACCACATTCTATAGTATTATTAGAATATCAATGATTGATGGAAAATATCAATTTCAAGCTAAGTTAAAGATGCTTGATATTCAGAAAGCCAGTGATGTTAAGCTCAATTACCTATGTTATAGAGTAATAGTATTATGAAGTTTTTCTGCTGGAGGATTGAAAATGTAAGTTAACAGATGAAAAATTGGAGAAAAAGAAGGGCTATGAGGATAGCCAATATTTTGACCCTAGCCCTTCAAGGTCAGTAAGGGCTCAGGACATAAGAGAACCTGTGCTTTACTATCCCATAACTCAGTGGTGTCCCAAATTTTCTGGTCAAGGAGATTATGGGACCTCAGAGGAAAGGGATAAATGAACTATAGTGTCTCTAAGGAGAGTCACCCAGAGAAAAACATTCTCTCAGGCTTTCACAGAAAGCAAACTGGCCAAGCAATGGCCATGAATCATCCCAAAGGCTGACACTGACAACAGTTCTACAAGGCACTGTACATGGTTTCAAAGTTAAGCCTGAGGGGATTTGACCTTGGAAGATACAAAAGACGAATGTTTTGTTATACAGGTCTTGCTTTAACTTGTCCTTGATCACCCAGCAGAAAAGCTTAATTATGAGGCAGAAAACGCAGAACTAGACTAGTATGATGAGCTGTAAGAGGCTTAAATCAACAACCTCTAACATTGCCAGTTTCACCAGTAACCAACTGCAGTTTTGGAACATTGGACTATGTATACATCTACTTCCTCTCAGTTCAAAGAGAAGAATTTTTTTCTTTTTTTTTCTTTCTTTACCAATATCGATTAGAAAATGTATCATGTCCACACCCTGTGCTCTGTATTACTATTATGAGGACAATATGCAATGTGTCAATTATTGTGAATGTAGTACTAATATATTGTGAAACTATCATATTGATATTTCTTATTGAAAGTAATAAAAAAGAAAGAAAGCAAGTGCTCCAGATGCAAGTGTAGAACAGGATGGAGTACTTTAAATGAAAAAACACGAAAAAATTTTTTTTTTCTTGGTACCAGCGAATGAACTCGGTAACTGGCACTTGCCAGCAGATGTGGAAGTTTTATGAATTCTAGTTTTTAATTGTTTTAAATGTGTGCTGATTTTCTTTAAATAAAAGTTGATATACTTTGGGTAAAAAAAAAAAAAATAAAAGCAAAGAAAATATGCCAAACAACAAATTAGATGATATAAAAAGTCATGTGAAAAACTGTATCAACAATATGCATCGCAGAGTCCAGCCACCTCTCCTCACCCTGAAGACTGCTGCAGAGGCTCGGGAGCTCTAGCCCCACCCTCCAGCCTTCCTGACTGAGTGCCGTGAGTCCAGCTACCCTTCTTCACTGGGAGATCTCAATACCATAGTGACTAGTAGGAGCCTTGTGGAGCAAGACCCAGCACTATACGACAAGTAAGAGCGCTTTGCACAACTTCAGCCTACACTGATTATCGCATTCTTCTTGCACTGCAGCTTGCCCCTCTCTCCTTAGTGAGGCAGAAACCATGTTGAATCCCACACAGAAGGAACACTGGTGAGCTGACTTTGCCCTCCCACTCTCCTGAGAGCCTTGCTGACCTACACCCCATCCATTGAGCATAACTGCAAGAAATGACAAAAGGAAGGAACCAAAGGCAATCACAGACCTCTAAGACACCCAAAAAAAGTCAAGAAGACAAGGTCATGCACTTGGAAGAACTTGGAATGGGGTGGGACTGAATACCTAAGAAACTGTATTGCTGATTCAACAAAGTCTGAATACTTTCTTTTATAAGAAACTTCTAAACAGTTTTTTTTAAAAACTAGTGGTACCATATTGCATCCTCATCTGCAATATAAGAGTTAAGAATGATTTTGGGAGAATTGCTTCCATTCTGCTAGGCATCTGAGATAAATATACACTTTACAAATGCAGAGATACAAATGACAAGTAAGTACATGCAAAAATGTTCAACATCACTGGTCATTCAAGAGATGGAAATTAAGGAATACCATCTTATGCCAGAAAGAATGGCTAACATGAAGTCAACCAATAACAAATGCTGGAGAGGCTGTGGGGAAAAAGGAACCCTTCTCCACTGTTGGTGGGAGTGCAGGCTAGTATAACCATTATGGAGAGCAGTATGAAGATTCCTCGAAAAGCTTAGGATTGGAAGTCCCATTCAAGGCAACTATTTCCCTCTGAGGTATTTTTCCAGAAGAACTGAAATCATCATACCACAGCAATATATATGCACCCATGTTTTTAACCACACAATTTGTCATAGCTAAATCTTGAAAACAACCCAAATACCCATCAACTGAGGAATGGATAAAAAAAGATATTATAGTTTTATACAATGGAGTAATATTTAGCTATAAAAATATAAATTCAAGGCTTTTACAGATAAATAGATGTAGCTAGAGACTATTAAGTGAAATAAATCAGATGCACAGGTGTAAACATCATATTGTCTCACTAGTGTGAGAATGTAAGAGTGATGCTAGTATGAGAACCTAAAACAGTGATTAAAATCTAAAAAGTACAATCGATACTATGAAAGTGAAAGAAATTGCTCATTTGGATGAAAAACTAGGATCAAGGAAAGGACAAATAAAAGAAAGCGAAAGATATATTTAGGTATATAGGCAGAATAGTTTGGATAAATTTGTGTTGTCAATTTTTGCTGGTCCTTTTTTCTTATAATAGATTGTATATTGTAAAAAATTATTTATAAACTTAAATGAATATAACAATAAAAATTGTCTAAACTAAACATGAGGAAGAGTTTATAGATCAGTCATATAATAGTTCTCTCTGTGCCAAAAATCAAGAAACTTATATTAATTTAATTAGAATTCTCAAAGTGGAAGTGGATAGGCAATAAATATTTAAAGAATTAAAATTTTTGATATAGTTAAAATTAGAGCATCACATTTCCAAGAAAAATGAACTTTTTGCACAAGAAATATGATTAAAATCATGCCAAGATACGCAAAAATGAAATTGTCCGCAACTAATTATACAGAAAAAAATCATTAAACTTTCTGGTCTTTTGAAAGTAGTTAATGCTTAACTTCTTAAAATGTATTTGGTATTTTCCATCAATCTTTAATATTCTAAAAATTTCTATAGAATGTGATAAAAGCAGTTACACATTTTTACACAGAAATTTAGAAATCTAAGCATATACAAAATTATAGCTCATCAGTAACTGCTTTTATCACATTCTATAGAGATTTCTTAGAACATCAATGATTGATGGAAAATACTGATTCCAAGTTAAGTCTAAGATGTTTGATATTCAGAAGATAGTGATGTTAAGCTCAAGTACCTATGTTATAAGGTAATAATATCACTAAGCTTCTCTTCTGGATGGCTAAGAACCTAAGTTTACAGACCAAAAATTAGAGAAAAGGAAAGGCTACAAGGATAGCCAATAGTTTGGCCCTAGCCCTTCAAGGTCAGTGAGGACTCAAGATATAAGAGAATCTGTGCTATAATATCCTATAACTCAGTAGTATCCCAAATTTTCTGTTCAAGTAGATTATGGAGCCACATAGGAAAGGGATTGATGATGCATAGTGTGCCTAAGGAAGTCACCTAGAGATAAAGCATTCTTTCAGGCTTTCACAGAGAGCATACTGGTCAACCAATGGCCATGACATCCAGATGGCTGACACTGACAACAGTGCTACAAAGCACTGTACCTTTACAAAGTTAATCCTGAGGGGATTTGACCGACCTTGGGAGATGTAAAAGTTCCATGTTTTGTTATACAGGTCTTGCTTTAACTTGCCCTTAATCACCCAGCAGAAAAGTTTAACCATGAGGCATAAAACATAAAGCTAGATTAGTATGCTGAGCTGTAAAAGGCTTAAATCAACAGTTTCCAACATTGCCAGTTGTGCCAATAACCCACAGTGATTATGGAATATTAGACTGTGTATAGAACTATTTTCTCTTAGTTCAATGAGAAGAAATTTTTGTACCAATAATGATTAGAAAAATTATCACGCCTGAATCCTGTGCTCTGAATAACTACTATGCAGACAACAATATGCATTGTTATCAACTATTGGGAATGTATTACTAATGTGTTTTGAAACTGTCACATTGTTTTGTTTTGTTTTGTTTTGTTTTGTTTTGTCTTTTTGAGACAGGGTCTCACTATGCAGTTCAGGCTATCCTTGAGCTCACTTTTATAGCCCAGGCTGGTCTCGAACTCACACTGATCCTCCTGCCTCAGCTTCCCAAGTACTGGGATTACAGTCGTGCGCTACCACACCTGGCTGTTATTTCTTATTAAAAGTAATAAAAATAAAAAATGTTTTTTGGTTGTTATAGGGTCTCACTATGTAGCTTGGACTCATGGTGTTCCTCCTGCTTTCAGCCCCTTCAGAGCTGGAATTACAGGCATGTGCCATTACACCTGGACTCTGGCCAGCTCAGCATCCCCTGGGGACAGGCTGGCATGGCATGTGGTGCCAGGGATTTAACTGTTGTCCCTGAATTGCCTAAGCTTGCCTAAGTAGGCCCTTTAGTTCACTGAGCTATCTTGATGGCCCCTTAAATTTTCTTAACTCTGACTTTTTTCTTTTGAATTTCTTATAGCTTGTTATTTTCTTTTATATCTGGTAATCTGAACAACTAATTTGAAGCTAGCATCATGTAATACAACAAGCATTGTTGAATTACTATTACTTTGTTTAGTGAAATCAGATCTTTTCAATGCTTTTTTTTTAATCACTACTTCGTGTTCTTTAAAAATTATATGTACATGTATATATAAATTATATATTATATATTTAAAAATATATAAATTATATATTTTTGCTATATAGAGCAAAAAAGTACATGAAAGAATCAACATTATTAACTAGGGAAATAGGCATTAACACAAATTCTGGAACACTATTATACACTGTGCAAGACTTTTCAAAATTAAAAATTAGCAATGTCAAGTACTTACCAGGCTACAGTTCAGTTGGGACTTTCTTGTATTACAGATGAGGATGAATATGGCACTGCTAGTTTAAAAGACCAGCTTAGTAGTCTCTTATAAAGGGAAATATACATTTATTATTGAATCAGCAATACAGTTTCCTAGTTATTGAGTCCCAATCAATTCACCTAAAGCTTATTAAAAATGTATATAATAAAAAAATGTATATAATAACTTTGTGCATAAAAGCCCCAAATTCTAAACACTCAAACTCCTCCTCACTGAAAAAGAATAAAATTAAACTTCTTTCAGAGTCCAGATAATGAAAAGTTTGCTCGACTGTAACAAGCTATCGACACACTAAAAGATGAGGAGGAATCTTAAACGCAGCCTGCTGAGTGAAGAAAGTCATTCCGAAAGCCTAAAGGCATTTTTCTCCTTCTGGGCCATCATATTAGTAATTCCCCAGTCGCTAGGACCTTGAGTTTTTGAAAGAAGTGGTTCATTTTGGTTCACAGTTCAGAAACTTCAGATCGTGGTTCTTTGGCCTAAAGTAGAAGAGGCAGGACAGCAAGGCACAGTGGAGGAAAGCTACCCAAGCATGATGGTGGGAAGCAGAGAGAAGTGCAGGGGGAGCCAGAAGCAGGAACACAGCTTCCTAGGTCACACACACAGTGACCTACGTTTAGGGCCACGCCCAAGCCCTGCTGGGACACTTAAGCCTCGAACACATCAGTAGATTAATGCACCAATGATCATTATCCCATCTCCTTCCCAAAGGCCCAGCTCTGAACACGTTAGACGTTGGAAGCCATTTTAGATTTAAACAGTAACAGATGTGCTTGAATAGATAGATAGAAGACAGACAGACAGACAAAACTATAGAAGTTGGTCTGAGGAGATAGCTTGGGATCTAAGCACCTGTTTGGCAAGAACAAAGACCTGGTTTCAATCCCTGGTACTGCATGCAGGGCTGGCCCAGCCAGACCAACCACAAAAACCAGGCGTAGTGGTGCACACCAGTAGTCCTAGCCCTGCAGATGCTAGGACAGGAGGATCATATGAGCTTGTGCTGCATAGTGAGATCCTGTACCAAATAATAGATAAATAAAAGAAATGATTTTTTTAAAACCTATGGAAGTGAAATGCAAATCAGTGTTGGTGAAAAGTAGAGGGTTCAGGGAAAGAACTGACTGTAAAGCAAAAGCACAAGGAAATTCTCAGAGGTCACTGGACTACTTTTGCCTTGGTCAAAACTCACCAAAAGGAGGGAATTCTAGCAAAGGAAAATGTAAAAAGTGGCTGGGATGCTGTGACTTCATGTAAAAGTGCAGCCCGTGAAACCCACTCTGACATCACTGCAAATGCATAACTGACTACATCCACAGGAAGAGCCACAAGTTAGCTTAGGCAAGTGAAGTGTGCTAGCGAAAGTAAAACACAACAGGCAACTTTTCACTTAGGTTTTTGTTGTTTACAATTTAGTACGCTATTGACAATGCAATGAAGTCTTCAGTATCAATTAAAACATATTTTAAAAGTTAATTTTTTAATTTTTTAAAGGTTAGTGGATTTTGTTTTGTCAAAATGCCAAGGATTTTTAGTCAGCTTCTTCAATTATAATTCTGAAAATAACTATTGAAATAAAGAAAAACACTTATAATTCTTTAGAAATCTCCCCTTTTCAGATGTGCTAAAGTATTTTTAAAAGTTTTATGCAGTAAGAAAGCAATAAAGCACTTATCTTGCCTTTAGAGAGCAAAATCCGCCCCCCAAAGCCTAAGCAAGTTTGAGAAGATAGGTTAATTCAAATACAAGTTACATTTGGAGTTCTCTCAGAATGTCTACATAGATCTATTCACTAATAATCATGACTATAAGTGGTATAAGGAACAGAAATAAATGTATAATCTCAGAAGTGAAACTTTTGATTTTCTCTGGGGACCAGTGAAGGAATGGACATGACAGCTGAGTATTTAAAAATCTAAGTAGGAGTTTGCTGGATGAGATAGAGGATAGATAGCACTCTGGGGGTAAACTGGAGTATACACATAAGTGTGGAAGTGTGAGGGGTCACGGTTCCTCCTTGTATTGCAGTATTACCTGAGAAGTCAGCTCAGTTAGAAGGGAAAAATTCCAGCAGAGAAACAGAGAAGTTAAAAGAGTACTTAATCAACACAATAATTATTCAAAGGAGATTTTACAAATGAGACCATTTTCTGCATAGATTCCAAGTAAAGTGTTAAAGCAAAACTTGGAAGATCTTCCAGTTTAATATATCACATCTCAGGGTTCTAAAAACATAAATAATATAGAAGAAAAAACAGTGTACCTTAAGGAATCTAGCAGCTTCAGGATTAAACAGAGGTGTTTTGATATAATGAAAGAAGAGTGTTGTAATTCGCTTTCGGAGTCCTTCAAGGTTCTCATTTTTTACCCCTCTCATCATAAGATCAACTTCTCTGTCCACCAACTCTAGGATTTCCTGGGTCAGTTCACATTCATGTTCCTATATAAAGCACAATGTATTTAGATTAAAAATTTTAAAAATCGTTAAGTTCATTTTTAAAATTACCACCCAACCAGATCAGAAGCTACATTCCAAGAGAAATGGAACAGTTCTCTCTCTCTCTCTTTTTTTTTTTTTTTTTGTCTTTTTTGAGCATTATGCAGTTCAGGCTGGCCCTGAGCTCACTTTTGTAGCCCCAGCTGGCCTTGAGCTCTCACCGATCCTCCTACCTCAGCCTCCAAAGTGCTGGGATTAAAGGCCTGTGCCACCGTGCCTGGCTGGAACAGTTCTGATAGGGACATAAACTGGTAGAAATAATTTGGAGTCATACCAAGTAAAATGCAAAACCTGTGACTCAGTCATTCCACATGTGCTGTAGAGCAGTATGCAGGTAGATCTATTTTTATAGTAGCCAGAACTTGACCATGTAAATAAATTGTAAGTTATTCATTTAGTAGAATACTGTTGAAGGTATAAAAATGAATGAACTAGCCAGATATGTCAGTAAAATCAGCATTTGAGGAGGCTGAGGCAGGAGGATTTCAAGTTTGAGCCCAGTCTGTGCAACTTACATGGAGACTATATTTTCAAAAACAGAAATTAGCCAGATCTGTCAGCACACACCTACGGATCCCAGACTTGGGAGTCTGAAGCAAGATGGTCACAGCAAGTTCCAAGCCAGTTGAGCTAAGTAGTAAGCTAAAGGCCAGCCTGGACTACATGCTGAGGCCTATCTCAACAAAATGAAAAATTGGAAAGGACTGATAATGTGCCTCAATGCAGAGATCCTGAGTTCAGTCCCCAGTTCCACACAGAAAGAGTTATAGCTACATACTAATAGACTGTTTAAATATCTTTCAGTAATTTTGGGAAAAAAGGGCAATACAGTACTATAATTTCATTAAGTAAATTTCAGAAGTAAATAACACCAAACTATATAATTTAGGGATTCACACACAGGTAACAACACTGAGGAAAGCTAATAAAATGAGTCCCATGAAAGCTGGCAGGGCCCTTACCTCTCCCAAGTGAAAGAAAGGCTTTGCCAAGATGGAGAAGGGGCAGCCAGGAAATGCTCTCGCTGGCCTGTTCAGTGTTTGCTGAACTATGTTTTAGGTGTGTTTATTGTGTTCCTAATGATTTCAGTAAAGTGTTAAAAATGGGTGTAGTTAAATAAGAAAACAGGGGCCTGGCGGGATGGCTCAGTGGTCTAAAGCCCCTGCTTGGGAAAGCTTGGGCGGCTTCAGGGACCGCGGTTCGATCCCC
>PVJA010002848.1:0-45429 GCA_004027025.1 Myocastor coypus | reverse complement strand
GAGGTCCTTCCACACTTTTTAGTACTTACTTGGTAAAGTTAATACAAGTCTGCCTCAATGGTCCCTTGCCTTGGAGGAATTTTAGAAGAATGTGAAGATTTTAATATTTCCTTTAAGAGGGGCTGGGGAGATAGCTCCATGGCACAAGTGCCTGCCTGGCAAGTGCAAGATCGTGAGCTTGAACCCCAGTCTCACAAATAATAACAATAATAACAAGTTATTATTATTATTTCCTTTAAGCTTGAAGATCAAATTTAGCTAAAATGAGGCATAGACAGCATTTCTATTTATTCTCAGGTCATTTGTGATCTCTCTTTGTTCTCTAAGATAGGTTAACTGTCATCAGAATATCTATTATTTATATACAGCATCCTATTTATGAGGCACAGGGACTTTCATACATAATAAACTGATTTATAGAAATATTAACTTATTTAAGATTGTATCATGATAAATGCATGGAATCAGACTTGCATGATGCTTCAACAGCTTAATCCTCTATCAAAATTATTACATAAATGCATATCTAAATATTTCAATCAGGGCCAGCCAAATAGCTCAGTGGATTAAAGCACCTGCAAGCAGGCATAGGGGAGGGGTTCCATCCCCAGGCCTGGCGTGCCAGCCCTGCCCCCGGGGCACACTAAGATGGCAATTGAGACTGAACGTGGTGTTGTGCACTGGTAATCCCAGCTCTTGGGAGGCCGTAAACAGGTAGATCACTAGGAGTCTAATGTAGCAGTGAAACCCTGAGTACCCTGTAGACCTTTCCCTAAAAAAACACACACACAAAAAAAAATTAAGTTAAATTATTAATGTTCATGGGTTATCTTTTGAGTGCATCCTTGGCTTTTCAAATTATCCAACTGTTTGTTCTATTTATGTTTGCACTGTCTTTGACCAAATTGGGTTTTTATTGCCCTCTACAAGCAGCATGTTTATTTCCTTGCCCTGAAACTACTATTTTTTTTCCTCTCTGATAGCTTTGTCTGTCAAGGCTAGTCACAGCAAAACATGTCTGAAAAAAGACACCAGAAGAGAAACCTTGAGCACCTCTGCTCTCAAGACAGGAAGAAATGCAAAATGCCTATGTAAGCTCGTCTCCCAGGAAGAACTGTTTACTCAGTCATTTAATTTGTCTTAAGAGGGGACAAGGAGATAGCTCAGTGGTCTAATGCACCTGCTTAGGCAAGCTTAGGCAACTGCAGAGACCACAGTTCGATCCCTGGCACCACATGCTGAACCAACCCCACTGTCAGGGCAGGCTGAGCTGGCCATAATATAAATAAATAAAGTTTTTAAAATTGTTGTAAGAGATTTGCAGCTGGCCGTGTGTGGTTGACAACTAAAATTCCCACATCTGTACTTGGGAGGCTGTGACACAAGGACCCCTACAAATTAAGTTTAAAGCCAGCCTTGGCTACATAGTAAATTCAAGGCAAGCCTGAACTACATAACAAAATGTTGTTAAAAAAAAAAAAAAAAAAAACTGTTTTAGTCTTGTTTTTCTCAACAGAGTAAGAATTCTTTGTAATTAATAGGCATGAGCCAAGAAGATAGCTCAGTGGTATAAGTGTCTGCCCGGCAAGCGTAAGGTCCTGAGTTTGATTCCCAGTACTGAGAGAAAGAGAAAAGGATAGGCAAAAGGAGGAGGGAGAGAGGGGAGGGAAGGAAGGAAGGAGGGAGGGACGGAGGGACGGAGGGAGGGAGGGAGGGAGGGAGGGAAGGAGGGAGGAAGGGAACTTGTAGTTAAAGAGCAAACATATGGGGTATTTGATAGTCATGCTTGTGTAATTCACAGGCTTGTAATCATTCAACTTACTTAGGTGGACTTAAATATGTCATTTTCCCAGAGTTATTTTAGTGAACTATTGATTTTCATTAGTATATCTATACTATATACCCCTATCAAAACTTACTGACCACCGGGTTATATAATCCATGTTTATGTAAAAATTTTATTTACTACAAATGATCCTTTATAAAAGATCATTTACATACATCATAAACTGAGGAGAGCAGCTGTCAAGTTTCTTATTATTTTCAAGAGCTCAAAAGCATAGTTAAGAAACCAAGTACCTTTATGTGAATTGCTCATTTAATTAATCTCTATAGACAATAACATATGTCTGGTATTACCTTCAATTTGAACTGTAAAAGCCAAGGGGATTGCTATGGGTTACATGTGGGCAGCCCTAAGACCTCACAACATCGTAGGTGGGGCTCTGGGAAGGTGACTGGATATGCACTGGTCTGGTCCACTGATGAGTTCACAGCTGGCTGTGACATTGGGAGGTGAGGTCAGGTGGGAAGAGGTAGATATTGTGGGCGTGGCCTGGACATATATGTATCTCCCTCTTTCTCCCTTGATTGCTGCTGCTTCTTGCCTATCTTGCCATGAGCTCTTTCTCTTCTGCTATGCTGCCTGGCCTGGAACCAGCCAACTATGAGCTGAATCTTGTACAAACTCTGAGCCAAACTAAAACTACCCTTCTTTAACTTGTGGGTGACAGGCACTCTGTCACAGCAGCGAGAAAGTCACCGCCCTCTTCAGCACATATTAATGAAGTCAGGCACTACTAGTTCTAAAGATACTGGAGTTTTCCCCTTTAAGAATATTAAAAATATGCACATCGCAGCAAATGCTGGGTATGCTTCCCAGATTATCCCTGTATTGTGAATGGAGCAGCCTCTCTGTCGCATGTTGTAGCACCTGACAACTCTCCACTGAGCCTTCTCTAGGACAGCACAGCCCTGAAGAGAGCTATCTTGGTAAAGAAAATTGCTTCATCAAAGGTCATGCTTCTTTCTCTGAGGATTCTGAATCAAATGACAAATCAATGTAGAGAACAAAGGTCCAGGACCCTACGACGGTGAAGAGTAGGTGGGAACGGAAAATAAATGAGCGTGCTGGCCCAGTGCCAGCCCATAATCTACACACTGGATGCACTGAGATATCCAGTGTTCATTTCTCTGGTCCTTGGATAAGTAACTGGCATAGAATATTGATACTTGGCACAGACTCTGTGTTGTTGATTTCTTGACCTGTGGGTTAAAAGCTAACAGTGATATGAAGGACCATACAGAAGGCTCTGAAACTGCCCAGCCCTAACGACAAAGGAGATAGAAGCAGAAATAGCTCAACCTGCTATTTGGAGAATTTTTGCTACCTTACCTAAAACTCTGGGAACATCAAATTTAGGGGCTCTGATTTCTGGAGAGAAAAATACATCTAGCAGAAGACACAACAAAAGCTCCTTTACACTTCAGTTCTCAGGGCCCAGGGACCTGGAGTGAACTGACCCCGCCCTTCCAACAGCTAGAGCTGTTATTACCTAGTTGGGCAGGGAAGAATGTGCTTGGCACCCGGCTACTGGCATTTCTTGATATTCTCTCATCTGATTTTTACAACAAATGAGAGTCCAGTACCCTAGCCTGAGGGGAGCAGTGACCTATACAGAACTAACTGTATGGGTTAAGGAGTCTAAGACTCTGAAGCGCATCCAGGAGCCTGCAGCCTGGAGCCACTGCCTGGGTTCCAGGGAGCCTGAGCACCGAGCCACCTCATCCAGCCCTGGTGAGTCACTACCCTCTCAAGCACAGGTACCCTGTCTGTCCACAGCCAGTGCCCCTGTCCCTGGGACTCTGGGGTGCCATCAATGTTCTTTTTCCATAGATTCAGATGAAGTTACATTTTTTCTTAAAACACAGAATTTCATTCAGCAAAAATAGTCTGACTTCTGATAAATTTCTGGGTTTTTTTTTTTTTTTTTTCTTTTTGAGTGTTCAAGAGAAGGTCTCACTAATTCAGGCTGCTCTTGAATACACTCTGTAAGACATGGTGGCCTCAAACTCACAGTAGTACTTGTCTCAGTCTCCCAAGTTCAGGGATTGCAGGTATGTTCCAAAATACCTATCCATCAACACCTATCTTTTTAAATTTTTTCTATTGTTATGTGGTACAGAGATTTGAACCCGCGGCCTTTGCACTGAGCTAAATTTCAGTCTATTTGCCATGTTTTGTTTTGAAGCAAATTTTCACTCAGGTCTCCCGTGTCTCAGGCTGAGCTTCCTGCTTCACTAATTTCAGAGTCTGTTTCCTGAGGTAACTTGATCTGTGTCAGATATCCACTAATTATTCAGAGGAGGATTGAAAATACAAAAAAATAAAAAATGGGTAAGAAAAACAAATATAAAATGTTTAACTGTTTAAAAAGCACTGAAATTTTTTTTCATTGAAAAATATGCAAAAAGACATAATATAAATAATTATTGCTTTTACTAAAATAACTATTAATATGCTGTATATCTGCATATATTCATATACGTTGCATAAAGCTATATCTACATATTTAAATATTCATTATACTGTTTATATTTTATTATCTTTCACACTATTATTATGAATTTTTCAGGTAAATATGAATTCATAAAGCTAATTTTTCTAAACAAAACAATATAGTTTTCCATATGAAAAATGTATATATAATCTCACTAATAATTTTTATAACTAAATAATGCAAAAACATTTTACTTGTTTCAACATTCAACTAATTTTTTTTTTTTTTTTTTTTTTGTCTTTTTGAGACAGGGTCTTGCTATGCAGTTGAGGCTGGCCTTGAGCTCACTTTTGTAGCCCAGGCTGGTCTCGAACTCGCACCAATCCTCCTGCCTCAGCCTCCTGAGTGCTGGTATTACAGGTATGCACCACCACTCTCGGCTTCAACTAATTTTTTACTGAAAGTAAATTGTCCCCTAACTCTAAAAGAAACTTAACCTACCTTCACAGTGTGCTTAAGTGTTAAGAGTATGTCCAATCGCTCATCTTGAGAGATATTCTGCAGTTTGATGCATTTGTAGATGTTTTTCAACTCTCTGGCTCTGACTGTGAACTGTGTATCCATCTCAATTATTTTGCCATCAGGTCTTCTCCACATCTTTGGACTTGAACACTTGAACATAATATTATGTTTATAATTATAGTTATCCAAGGGCTTAAAAATGACATTATTCCTTCCACTAGAAGTTTATCTCAATATGACTTATGACTAAACGAATCACTAAAACTCAAAAGTCATTGAAGAATTTATAAAACAGTAAAAGTAAAACATTTTAAAGAAAAAAAAAGAGTCGTTCAATCAGTGAAAAAGAAAACACTTCTGACATATTCAGGATGTGCTACTAATTTGTACTGACCAATATGTTGAGTGGTTTAATAGCTACATAAATCACTCATTAGCTCCATATTATGGGAGGGCCATATCTGTTTTGGATCAATTATAGTGAGTGTGTGTAGTATGTTTTAATCATGCCTCTTCAATTAAAGATAGCTTTTGTAAAGGATTTATCATAACTCTTTATGGTTTAGACCTAAAGATATACTAAAAACGCACATGTCAGTTACAGTTTAATGTGCAATATAAAAGCAAATCTATAAAAAGTTCAAAGTTTTTCATTAAGTAAATATCCTCATGAAAAGCTATACACACAGTCATCCTTCTCTGTAGGTTCTTCACCCTCTGATTCAATGAACTCCAGATCAAAACTATCTGAATACGGCATGTACAGAACTGTTTTTATTCTCATGAAACAAGAAACAGTGCAGTATAATAAGCATGTTACAGTTATTTTAATTGTAGTAGACATTATAAGTAATCTAGAAATGAGTTAAAGTATATAAGAAAATATATATAGATTATCAAAAATACTATGCTATTTTATATAAGAGACTTGAGCAACTGAGTTTTGCTATCACATGGGTCCTGGAATCATCCCCAGTGACTATGAAGAACTATTTTTTTTTATGAAGAACTATTGTATTTGATTTTCTTAGCAGTGCTGAAATGTTTCCACCCTAATGATGGCTAACATTCTCACTCTATATTTTCATGTTTGGTTTGATGTGTCTAGTATAGCCCACCTCCTCAACTGAGCACCAGCGCTCACTTGTTCCAGGGCTCTTCTAAGGATTCCCACACTAAGAAGTCAGAAACCTGAAAATAAGATGATGAAAGAATCCTCCACAGAATAGAGGAAATCAATGTTGCCTTCAGTGATAATACCTCTGCAGATGCTCTTTCAGTTCATTCTAGAAGATGAGTCTCCGAGAAATGTCACAGTGATAATGTACTGCTTATTTGCTCTTCTACTTTAGGGCAAAATGCAGTTCAGTTTCTCTGATTGTAATCTTTTGGAAGAAAAGCTATGTTGACTACAATTGTTAGCTATTAACTGTTCAAATGTTGGATGCTTTCATAGGTTAATTGTTAACTGTTTTGAGATCTTTGTAACCTAACTTTTGCCATACTTGCAACCATTTAATCTGAGCTGTGAAATAATTTAACATTTAAGTAGATGTTCTATGTATTGGAACAAATCATTGAGAATGTAGACTACTAACTGGAGGCATAATATAAAGCTATGCTTATAATGATAGCATTATGAAGAATGTTTTAGTTATCACAATTATCAATTTTTCCTCAAGTTTTGCATTTTATATTAGCAAAGTTACATTGAAAACTATGGTGCTATCTCTTTTAAAAATTATATTAGAAATATTTTTAAATAATGTCATTATATTTGGCTCAAAGTGAAAATGAATGTTTATACTAGAAACCTTTATCAAGAAAATTTAGATTCTCACTATCAGTTTTAATTCAGCAAATGAGAAGCTGCAGCTCATAATTAATTTCTATTGTTAGACCATAAATTTGATAATGAAGTAAGGAAGGTATTATTAATTAGCAGACTAATAGAATTAAGTAAATTGATCATAGAATTATAAAATATAAATAGCTCAGTAATAAAATGTTTTATTATTTAGTTATTATCAGAAATAAAATGATTTTAAGTGGATATAGCCCTATGGTGGCTAATCCTCAGAGTGCTACTAGCATACAACATTTGTCTCAAAACTATTTTCGAAACTTTTAAGGTATAAGGAAGCTTAGACTGTTTCATATTTCAATACTCTAAAGTCTAACATCTTAATCTTTGCATGCAGTTGTGATCAAGGTGATTATTTTAAATGGAATTTTCTTCCTACCAGTAATGTGGACAATATTTTTGCTCTGCACGCTAACTTTTTCCATTTAGAATAATCGTTGTGAGAATGTTTTTATGAAATGACTATTTTATCTATACTGCGCTTTTTCAGTTAATGCCTATTGGCTTTGGGGGGCTTAAATGCCTTGATTTGATTCTATCTTCTCTCTAAGTCCTTAGTCCAAAGAAATACCCTATAACATGATGATATCCAGGGTTTTTCTAAATACATTCTATATGCAAATTTTTCTCATCCTTTAATTTTTATTTCAATCCTACCTTTTCTATACAGATTCTTCTAATACTATGTTTTGAACCAATGACATCACTTATATCTGAAATCCTATCACACTTTTAGAAATACATAAATGCATGCAAAACTGTAGGGTCTCTTTGCAAGTCTCCTGGGGGTAATGAAATTTATATTCAAATTGTTCTATAATTATTTTATGATAAATTCTATTTGCCCCAAAACATAACAAACAAATATCTTATATAATTCTATATATTTCACAATACCTAGAGTATTGTTTTGTTCATCTGGGCACTGAGTAGATAAAATGCTGTCCTGATAGCCAGAGCTCTTAAATTTCATGAGGTATAAAGATGAGAAAACAAGTAATTAAAGTAAAGGTGAGTACAGCTAATAACTGCTAATAAGTATTTAACTATGGATGGCTATAAAACAACTGTTAAAATGAAAATAGTATCTGGATGAAAGCTGAAAATAGCTAGGAGTTATTTCAGAGTAAAATGCAGGGAGAAAATAACTAGGTTAAAGAAAACTGAGTAAAACAAGGACCATTAGATTTAAAATTTGAAGCTCCCTATATTTCTGCCATCTTATCATTTGGTCTTCCAGTGTAGGCTTCTTTGATTTCAAGCCTAAAGGTATTTTTTACTCTGACTCAGAAAAATGTCAACTTCTTTTATGTCTCTTTCCTATATATTTTTCCTCAATGCTTTGATTATAATAAGAGATGTAGAGCAATCATGTTTTTAAATTGCTTCAAAAAGTAAGAGTGTAATAAACTCTATTTAACTGCTAACAAATAAGACAGCACAGACTCTGGAACAGAGAAACAGAAGAACAGCAGGAAGAAACATTTCAAGGAAAGCAAGGTAGAAAGATAAAAACCTCGAGAGCAGCAGGCCTCTGAAGAAAGACAAGAAATAACTGCCCTGGGAGTGCAGGTCTTTTCTTCCGCCTAAATTAATTTTCTAGTCCCTATGGGCACAAATCAGTGTTGAGTTAAGCTCCAAAAAGCATTCTGCCAAGATTGAGTTTTCTTTTACACAGCACAGGGGTTCTGTTCATCCAGAGCAACACCCATGCTTAATGCACTGCCCGGAAGAAATGGGTGCGTTTTTCTATCCCATTTAGCTATTGCTACCTCAGCACCAATAAAAAGCATTAAAATGACATGCCTGGCTACAAAAGTGAGACCAGCCTGGCTACAAAAGTGAGCTCAAGGCCAGCCAGAACTGCATAATGAGACCCTGTCTCAAAAAGACAAAAAAAAAAAAAAAAAAAAAAAAAGGTCTTTCCCTCATTCTACCTGTGAATTTTTGTTATTTGAAAACTTGAGAACGTCCGTCCATTTTGGTATGTAGAATTATAAATAATTTAAAATTCAAAAATATTTAGATGGAACAAGCTTTTTATTAAGAATGAGAACTTGGTATATAAAAGCTATGATAGTTACTCATTCGGTTTCTTGATTGGACTAATTTTAAATCACATCATTCATTATTTAAATAAATTCTGTGGTCAGACTAAGGAGATAAAAAGAAAACAGTAGTTTAATAGATCACACAGTATTTGGGCTCAGTGAACTTAAACTAAAATGAAAACATAAAATTTAATCTCTAAATTTATTTCCAAACTATACAAAAGTAAACATTTCACATGACATAGTGTTCAATGTAGATCTCAAAATTTTACATTATACTTTGGGTTGTTAGTTTGGGCATCTGTAAAAACCGTGTATATAGATTCAGGGATTAAATAGAGGTCATACCTTTCTTATAATCAAACATAAAACCTGTTTTTAAAAATGTTGTTTTTATTTAATTTTATGAAATCAATTTTAACTTTTCCCAGGTAGAAATATAGCTCAGTGGCACAGCACCTGCCTGGCAAGTCCAAAGTCCTGAGTTCAATTTCCAGTTAAAAATTTTTTAAAACTTACTTCTCCCAAGTAGCAGAGATAGAACCAAAAATAAACAAAAAGATCTATACAAGGGTGTGGATGTAAGATAAAGCAACTAGCTAAAGTTTAGTTTGAGATATGACTGAACACAGGGCGCACTGACATGGCAATTGAGACTGGGCATGGTGGTATGTGCCTATAATCGCAGCTCGTGAGAGGTTATAAACAGGTGGATCACTATATGTCTGATCTAGTAGTGAACCCCTGAACACCCTGTAAACCCTTCCCTTAAAAAATTAGAAAAAAGGAAAAGAAATGTGACTGAACATTATGAATTTTATGGCTTCCCCACAGTAGATTCCTCTTTTTCAGAATTAAAATATTAAATGTTTTCAAATGATAGCATCTGCATCACATAACTTCTAGATGATATTTGGAATATGAATAATCCAAAGATTGTTTCTTACCTTCTTCTTCCACAAGACTGTATCAATACTTTGAGGTATAAGGAAAGACATAAAAGATTGCTTTAAGAGGTTCAGAATCTAGGATTTAAACATTTAATAGATACAATTTTAAATGAAGAGTACATATAAAAATAAAGAGAAGACAAAATCCCTGAGAGTACATAATTCAGGCTAGAGTAGAACACACCCTGAGAAGAAGGAGAATCTAGGCGGGGGATAGCTCAGTGGTGAAATTGCTTGCCTAGCAAGTTCAAGGTCATGAATTCAATCCCCAGTACCAACAAAAGCAAAGATGAGAGAGAAAAGAAATCTGAGTGTGCCTTGAAGTTTGAGTAGCTGCCTTCCAAGGAAGCAGGGAGAGGATTTTTCATGTAGCAACATGCCTAGGTACAAAGTCACCAAGAGTACATGGTCCCTGAGGGCATGAGTGTAACAGAGCGCCCCTGGAACAACATGCATGTAGTGTGCAAGGAAAGATGATACAACAATAATGAGATGAAAGAGGGGTACAAAGAATGGAACATGAAAGCCCCAACCCCTTCAGGGCAGTAGGTAGAGACAGGACCAAAGGCGTATTTAGTCAGCCCTCTACAGCAGTCCCTACAGCAGTCATGTGGATGATGGAAGAAGAAAGGGGACAGTAAAACTTAGACAAATCTTCATATGGAGCTCTATTGCCCTGGATGGTGAAGCTGGTGAGAAGCGTCTGAGCTCAGTTCGCTTCTTCCCTCCACTGGTGGAACTCAGGGCCCTGGAGACCTGTGGGAATGCCAGTGACCCAGTAGGACCATGGATAAGGCACACACAATGAACAGGTGGAACTACAGTGTGGAATATCTCTGGCAACAGTAGCAATATGAGCTAACAGGTGATCTCTAAACTTTCTCTCTTTTTTTTTTTCATTCTACTCATCCTCTTTCACTCTTTAATCAACTATCTTGCATGACTTTGTGATATTTTCATGCAAGCAAACATTGTCTCTTCTCTTTCTAGTTCACTTAATTCTAGGCCTTCTCTTCCATACTTTGTGTACTATGCCCTACAATTACCCAAAACCTGGTTGATCCTTTATGGGAAAGCCATAAGGTCATGAACCACCTACATCTAGAAGATATTCAGAACAACAAGACACTTCCTAGGAAAGCCTCAACACCAGTGATAAAGCTATGTAGCATAAGAAACAGTCAAGTACCAACAAGAAAAGATAATAAAATAGAAAATGCAAAACAAAGGAGCAAAATGCAATCCCAAAAACCTAGCTCACCCAGGATAAGTCCATAGCCTAAAGAGATAGAGAAGATCTGAAGCCAACAAATGGAACTCTCTGAAACTATAGAAGCAGAAGTGAAAATAAAAAACACCATAGGAAAAATACTCTCCAGATGCAGAGAAAAATGGCTATCAAAATGAAAGACATTAGGGGCTGGGGAGATAGCTCAGTAGAATAAGCACATGCCTGGCAAGCACAAGGACCTGAGTTCAAATCCCAGTTCTGAAAGAAAGAAAGAGACAGAGAGAGAGAGGGAGAGAGAGAGAGAGAGAGAGAGAGAGAGAGAGAGAGAGAGAGAACATTAAAGCAGACAAAATTTTTTTTAGAAGGAGCTAAAAAAATGATGGGAACCTTAAACACAAAATAGACAAGAAATGAAATCAATGAAACAGATACAAACAGAAATGCAAGTGATTAGAAAATCCAGTAAAGTATACACAGCAGACTGAATGAGGGCAAGGGTAGAATTTTAGATCTGGAGGACAAAAACATGACTAGCAAATAGAAGAAGAAAGCTAACTTTAAAACAACAAGAGACTATGAAAAGTCAATCCAACAGCTACATGATGAACCAAAGAAGAACAACATAAGATACACCGGAATCAGTGAGAAACCTGATGACAGTTCAAAAGACATTAAAACTTCTTCACAGAAATAAGGGCAAAAAAATTCCCAAACATGGACAAGAATATGACACACAATTAAGTGAAGCATATAGAACTCCAAATAGCCATGATTAAAATAAATGTACAACAAGCCATGTAATGATCAAGTTTTCAGTAATTCAGCACAAGAATGAAATATTGAAAGCTAGCAGAGAAAAGAAACTTATCATGTATAAAGGAAGGTCTATCAAAATCTCATCACACTCTCAACACAAACCTTCAAAACAAGGATAGTTTGGAGTAAGATATTACAAGCTCTATAGGAAAATAATCTTCAACCCAAATAGGAATATCCCACAAAACTCCTTTATTTTTTATGTATCTGGTACAGGGTCTCACTAGACACTCAGACTCATGATGATCCTCCTGTTTTCAGTCTCCCCAGTTCTGGGGTTACAGGCATGTATCAACATGCCCAGACTCCTGGGAACAGGGCAGGGCTACCATGGCATGTGGTACCAGGGATCAAACTCCAGTCCCTGCACTTGCCTAAGGCGGTGCTTAGTCTACCTAGCTATCTTCCCAGTCCCCACAAAAAAACTATCTTTCAACACTGATGGAGAAATAAAATACTTCCATAACAAAGAAAAATGGGAGCAATTTATGACCGAACCAAATAAGCTAATTCATTACTACCAAACCAGCCCTACAGAATGCTTTAAGTGATATGTTAGAAAGAGATAACAAAGACCACAAACACATGAACAGCAACTAAAAGAAGCTGCCAGGCATGGCAAACAATTAAACCAAGGAGAAAGACAGGGAAAGAAACAATAGAAAACAATAGGGAATAAAAAAACCTATATTAGTTATAACCATCAATGTAAATGATCTCAACTTACTAATCAAAAGACACAGACTGGAAGAATGAATTAAGAAGCAAGATCCAACAATATACTGCATTCAAAAAACACATTTAACACACACACAAAAATTTACAGACCAAAAGTCAAAGGATGGAAAACAATTCTCCATGCCAGAGAACCAATAAAAAATCAGGAGTAGCTGTCTTATTTGCAAACAGTGTAAAGTGTAAGGCAAAACTAACCAAAAGAGAGAAAGAAAGTCATTGTATACTTGTTAAGAAGTAACTTCAAGAAGAATAGATTATAATCATATATATTTATGAACCAAAAACAAGTTCCCCCAACCACATAAAGCAAACATACATACATGAAAAACCAAATAAGCATGAACAGAACTGTAGTAAGGGACCTTAATACCCCACTCTCACAAATAGCTAGATAAACTAGACAAAAAAATCTACAAAAAAATTACAATTAAGCCATGCCTGTGAACAAATGGACTTTGTAGATATCTATAGATCACTCCATCTAAAACATCAGAATATATATTCTACTGATCTACACATGGGTACTCCCTGAGATATACCCACATGTGATCTGACAAAATATGTTTAAGTAAATGTAAAGAAAGTGAAATCATCCTATGCATACTATCTGATCATAGCACAGTAAAACTAGATTTAGTGACAGAAGACATCGCAAAAACTACATAAACACATGGAAATTAAACAATACTCTTTTACACAACCAATGAGTAGCAAAGGAAATTAAAGTGTATACAATTAAGTGATAAACAGTATATATGATTAAATGATAATGCTGATAGATGCCAAAGACTAAAACTAGAACCATGTCTATCACCACACACTAAACTAAAATCAAAATGGATCAAATATCTAATTATTAAATGAGAAACACTAAGAAGAGCAAATAGGTAGAAATCTTAAAGACATAGGTGTAAATGGAGACTTCATGGACAAACGCAGACCACAGGGAAAATATTATAAAGAATTAAAAATTTGGTTTTCACTTTATTAAAAAGTTTCCCCATAACAAAAGAAATCACCAACAGAGCAAAAAGACAATTTACAGAGTGGGAAAAAATTATAGGCAGTTGTCCTTCAGACAGAAGACTTACATCTAGAACCTATAAAGAACTGAAAAAAAATCAATCCAAAATTTAACAACTCAGTCTAAAACTCAGCATCTGGATGAACACACACTTCACAGGTGAAGAAATATAAATAACAAATAAACATATGAAAAAAATATTTAACATCATTGGTCATTCAAGAGATGCAAATTAAAATAAAAATGAGATTACAACTTACCACAGAAAGAATAGCTATCCTTAAGAAACCAACTGGTAAAAAATTCTGGCAGGGCTGTGGGTGAAAAAGGAGTCCTTCTCCACTGGTGTAGGTGGGAATGTAGACTGGTACACCCACTAGAAATCAGTGTGGAGACTCCTTTAAAAACTAGGATTATACATCCCATTTGACCCAGCTCCTCCCCTTTTGGGTATCTTCCAAGAATTAAAACATACCACAGTGATATATGTACACCCATGTTTATAGCAGCACAATTTGCAATAGTTAAATCTTGGGGAAACCTAAATGTCCATCAACTGAGGAACGAATAAAAGAGATGTGGGATGTATGTATATATATATATATATATATATATATTACTCAGACATAAAGAAGGATAAGCTGAGAACTTTTGTAAGTACATGGATTCAACTCTGTGGGTGTTTTATGTATATAAAAACCTTTTGTTTTAAGGCAAAGAAAATTCAAATAACAATAAAATAGAATTTCAAAAAAGTTAATAGGTAAGTTACAATAATTAATACATTGTATATCATCTTTAGCCATGCTATCTCACTACACAGCTTGGACTTGCTTGGTTTCAGCCTCTCCAGCACTGGAATTACTGGCAAGCACCAGCACACCCAGTCTCCATGGCTGGTTCAGCACACTTGGGAGCGGGGCTGGTATGGCAAGGCAGGTATTGAACCCTGATCCCTGCCCTTGCCTGAGCAGGCACTTAGACCAGTGAGCTACCTTGCTGGACCTATATAAAGCTGTAGAACATACTCATAGGTGAAATAAATTAGAAATGTAAGTGTAAACATTGTACAATCTCACTAGTGTGAGAAACTGAATGAATAGATATGATCCACAATGTTCAATTTTGTACATGGTTAAATTTCTAATTTTCTGTGCAAAAATGTGTTACTTTTAATAACATTCTATATGGATTTATTAGAAAGTTAATGATTGATGAAAAAAAAAATGGTTCCATATTAAGTCTAAGGTATTTGGTATTCAGAAAGATGATGATGTTCAGTTCAAATGCCTATGTTATAGGGTAGTAATATCATTAAGCTTCTCCTTTGGATGGTTAACAAGTTAAGTTTGCAGACCAAAAAATTAGAGAAAAAGAAGGGCTACAAGGATAGCCAATATTTTGGCCCTAGGCCCTCAAGGTCAGGGATATAAGAGAACCTATACTGTAACATCCTATAATTCAGTGGTGTCCCAAATTTTCTGTTCAAGGAGATCATGGGGCCACAGAGGAAAAGGGTCAATGATGTATAGTGTGCCTAAGGAGAGTCACCTAGAGAGAAAACATTTTCTCAGGTTTTCACAGAGAACAAATTGGTCAAGCAATGACCGTGACTCATCCAGATGGCTGACAAGAACAAAAGTTCTACAAAGCATTGTACATTGTTTCAGAGTAAATCCTGAAGGGATTTGACTGACCTTGTCAGATACAAAATTTACATTTTTGTTATATAGATCTTGCTTTATCTTGATCTTAACCATCCAGCAGAAAAGTCTAACTACAAGGTATAAAAAGTAAAGACATATTAATATGCTGAGCTATAAAAGGCTCAAGTCACTGACACTGCCAGTTCTGCTGATAACCCACGACAATTATGGAATATTGGACTATATGTATATAGCTACTTCTGTTAGCTCAATGAGACAAGAGATTTGTACTAATAGTGTTTAGAAAATATATCATCCCTGCATCTTGTACTCTGAACAACTATCATGAAGACAATAATATGAAATTTATTGATTATTGTAACTCTCATTGTTATTTCTTTCTCATTAATATTAATAAAAAATTTTAAAAACCAAAATCTTCAAAAGATATTGTGAACTGAGAAGAAACTGTTCAAAAGCAAAGACAAGCTGTGAAGAGGGAAAAAGGAAAGGAAGGAGAAAAAAAAAAAATATATATATATATATTTACACATAAGATAGTTAAGATAGTTATATAGTTAGTTTCTCTTAGTTCATTGAAAAGAAAAGTTTGAGCTAATACTGTGTATATGAAATTTCAGGCCTAAGGACAATACATAATGTATTAGTTACTGTAACATTTTTTAAAATTCTATTTTATTGTTATTTGTATTTTTTTTCCTCTTTAAAATAAAAAAGAGGGCTGGGGAGATAGTTCGGTGGTGCCAGCTCTGCACCCAGCTAGCCTCTGAATCTGGGCATTTTGGTGTACACCTGTAATCCCAGCACTGGGAAGGCTGAGACAAGAAGATCACTTTGAGTCCGAGCTGTGTAGCAAGCCCCTGTACCAAACAAAAGAAAATTAATTAATGAATGAATTAATTAAAACAATAATCAACATTGTGTCAACTGTGTTTTGCTACTGTGTTTTCTCACTGTAGCTTGCTTTCTCCCCTAGAGTATACTTTTCCTACTTGCTCTTGGCCCAGATTTGCTCTGTCAAGCCTAAATTATTTTCCTATCTTAAATAAACGCAAAACCAAGATAACCAAAAATAGTTCAATTTAGAAATATAAAATGATCTAGATGAGAGGGAAATTCCAATTCAGCTGAATGAGTATTGAGCTCACACATGCAAGATAAGAAAGGACAAGGCCTGTCTCACAGCATTCTTCCAAGGAAAAGAAGGAGACAAGAGAAATTCCTTACAGCAGTTCCTCCAAAACCTCTTCCTATTCTTACGTTTTGGAGAACTACAGGGCCTTCCCGCAACACTCAGAATAGCTGTAGCTCACATCTGATACAGGTAAGGTTTTCAGGATGCCTGGCATGACGCCTTCCCTGTAATCAATGATACTAACTTTGGAAAGGAAGAAGGAAAGAATTAAGGAAATACTTAAGCAATAGAAAAAATCCAGGCTGATGGGCAGATGCGACACCAAGAAGGCCCAGGTTTCTGTCTGCAACAGCTGAGTAGAGAATGAAACACTCACAGAGGCAGGATATGTATTGTATGCACGTTACACAGTAGAATCCGTGTGGAGGTGAGGGGTCAAGAGATGGTGAGATGATGTGACTCAGAATCATCTCATTGGCCCAGGTGTACTCTTGGGACATCTGAAACAGTCACAGTAGGGAACTGTACCTGTAGTTTGGAGGCTTCTATAAAACTGATACAGAACAAGAGCTGCAGTTAAAGATAACTGAAATCAAACGGAGCGCATATAAGTAAGACGAGGGAAGGGTATTTAAAGTATGAAAAATAGTTTATAATAACAAATGTTTTCAAAAAGTATGACACATAAAACTAGAATCACTAGAGGCTAATATCTTTGGGAACTGCATCCTTTTCTTTAGGACAGATTGGCCTTTAATTGTTTGGAAAGATCAGGTTTATAAAAGGAAATTTGTTACTATGGAAACAAGCTATTCAATATCAGACAGGCAGTTTTGACCACAAAAGGGTAATTACTTTAGTTTTCCTTTAATTGCATGTTTTCATGGTCTTCAGTAATCCTCTATCTTTTTGGCTAAAAATTTCAAATCAGTTAACAGTGTGATGAGTCAAAGCAGAAACACCGAAGGAGGCTGCGCCTGTCGTTTTCCTATTGCTTGCTGTTAGAGCAGTCATTCCCGGATGCTTTGTAATTTTAACACTCTGTGTTTTCTCCAGGTGTGCAGGTCATTTGAGTCCTGCAGTCAGCCTAAGTCACAAGGAAAATGTCTCCAGCTTTTCATTCTCAGCCAAACACTTTTAGTTAAGAGATGCTAATTTCATGCTATTTACCAATCTTTAGTATGCAGCTAACAGGACAGCTATACCAGCAGAACAAACATAAACTGTAAACAAATGTTATCAAAATACTAAACAAAATTTGTGCAAATGTTTACACTGCAGTGTCTCTTTGGATCATTTTCTCACATTGCTAAACTAAGGATATGCTCATGTTTTAAATAGTACTTATTTTACTAACCTTATCCATAAAAACTTGTATAGCTTTTTCCTGCCTTGCCATTTGAGCAATGTGTCTATGTCTCCCAATGGTAGCAATTATTTGAGTCTCTTTTTCCAAAAGTTCACATAAAGCAGCTTTCCTTTCAGCTCCAGTAAAATTCTGGTTAATGTATGTAAGTTGTTCTTGCCGCCAGACTAGAACAATAACATGAAAAAATTGAGTTTTTAAAAACCCCATGTCTTCACAGAACATTTTTACCACCACATATTAATAAATGACATTTATTTTTGAATCACTTAGATAAAATTATATGTGAAAACCACTCATATCATATACCAGATGTGGGGGGTACCAAAGGAAATCTGAAAGACTTAAAGTAATAGAATGGCACAAACACAAATCCAAAGAAACCAATACCAAATTATGGCAAATTATGCTTATAAATATTCATGCACACTCCCAGCACTGAGAAGAAATACCACATGAGTTTTGCGGCAGCCATGCATGTGTCCCACGCGAACTCTCCCTTGAAAGTATCTGTTGAAAACAGTAGAGGCAGCTGGGAGCTCCAACAACACCTAACAGCTGCGGTGTTGGAAGAGAGGCCGCACTCTGCCTGCAGGGCTCTGAGTGACTTGAAACTCTGAAGAAGCAAAGGTCTGGCTGTGTAACCCCAGCAGTGGACTTCTCTGTAACAGACCTGACCTTTCAGCTGACATAGACTTCCTCCGCACTGTCTCACTCTGGAAGCCTCCAGACCCCATTCTTTTTCTTTGCACTCATGTAACTTCCACAAATGTCAAACTTCATCTCAATCTGAAGATGTTCCTGCCTTTCCCTTGGCCCCTTCCCTTTATCACGTTTTTCCCACCCTCACATTCTCCCTTCTTCACTTCTGAGTCCATCTTGGTGTCTGCTTCCCTGAGAACCTGGAATAGCACTTTTATTTAGAATTGTTGGCTGTAATTATTGCCATCACTCAGTTACTTGCTAGTTTCCATTTCTTCACAAAACTCTAAGTACTAGCATCAAATATATAAAGTAATTCACTTGGTCTTTACTCAATTCAGTGTGCTACAATAAATAAACATATTTATGGTATTGCAAAGCATTGGTTACTGTCAGTGAAGATGGTGTCCATGGAATATAACTTAAAACCAAATCATAACATGTCAAAGAACTATACTTAAACCCTGAGAAATGCAAGAGGTTTTAAACACATAGCAATCCATAAAAAGAAGCCAGGGTAAAAACTATATGACCATCTCAGCACACTCAGAAAAAGCCTTTGACCAAATATATCCTTTCATGATAAACAAACAAACAAAAAAAAGATTAAAATAGATAAGCAAGGATTTCATTGCAATATGATAAGAGCCATTCATAAGAAGCCTATTGCTAACATCATAATTAAATGGGAAAATTCTGAAATCTTTCCCTTAAAAATCAAGTACAAGACAAAGATGTCCACTATCATGACCCTTGCTCAACATAGTACTAAAAATTTTAGCAACAACAAGTAAGCAAGGAAAATAAGTAAAAGGGAAATGTATAGGAAAGAAGGAAGTCAAGTTACTATTATTTACATATGATGTGATTCTATACATAGAAGACCCAAAAATCCATTAAAAGAATATTATACTTAATAACCAAATTTAGTAATGTACATATAAAACCAATGCACAATCGTGTTTCTGTAGCTAATAATGAACTCACTGAGAAGGAAATTAAGATAAAAATAATTCATTACTAGTATGAAGGAAAATTTCATACCTACAAATTAACCTAAGAAAGGGAAGACTTCTACAATGAAAACTATAGTACTCTGAAAAGCAAGTCGAAGAGGATATCAGAAAATGGAAAGACAACCCTTATTCCTGAGCAAGTAGAAACAATATACTCAAAATGGTCACAGGCCAAAATTAATTTTCAAATTTAACTTAAGGCCAACCAAAATTCTAAAATCTTTCTTTGTAGAACTGGAAAAGACACTCCTAAAATTCACATGGAATTGGAAGAAGCCCAGAGTAGCAAAATCAGTCCTGGGTAAAAAGATCAAAGTGAAAGACATAACCATCTGGGACCTGAATTTATGTTACAAAACCAGTGTGATAAAAAAGCACAGTGCTGGCACAAAAACAGATATAAAGATCAATGGAACAGAATGGAGAATGTAGAGAAAAGCCCTCGTATACTCAACCACTTGATCTTTAACAAAGGGACCCAACGCGTATTGCAATAAAGACAGACTCATTAACATATGGTGTTGGGAAAATGTGCTTCCACATTCATGAGGTTGAATGGAGACCTATATCTCTCACCATGTCCTAAACTAAAGTCAAAACAGATCAGAGATCTAAATGTTAAAACAAAAACAACAGGCTGGGTAACAAAATAGGTAAAATTCTTAAAGTCATAAGCCTAGGCAAGGACTCTGAACATTAGTCTCAAGAATCAACAAAAAGGGTCACATCAAATTAAAAGGCTTCCACGTAACAACCAACATAGTGGAGAAAAAACATACAGAATGGGATAAAAATTGCTGGCAATTTCCCAGATGAAAGATTCACATCTACAATATATAAAGTACTCAAAAACTAGACTCTCCAAAATGAAAACCAAATAAAAAATTTGCAATAACACTGGATAGAAGCTTCATGGAAGAAGTGCAAATGTCTAATAAATATGTGAAGAAATGCTTAACATCTTGCCCTTTAGAAAAGTGCAAATCAAAACAACACTGAGATTCCCTCTAACCTTGGAAAGAATGTGCATAGTACTGACCAATTCCCTCTAACCTTGGAAAGAATGTGCATAGTACTGACCAATTCAATGTGCATAGTACTGACCAATTCCCAGCTATTCTCCTTCTTGAGCTCTTCCTGAAAGAGTTACTGACATCATAGTACAGTGATACATTCATATCTATGTTTATAACTGCATAACCCCAAATTACTAAATCTTATAAGTGCTCTATATGCCCATCAACAGATGAACAGGTAAAGAAAATGTGGCATTTATGCTCAGGGAAGCACTATGATGTCTAAAGTAAGCTAACTTAAGGAAACGGCTGTGCCTTGAGGTCGTAACATTAAGTGAAGTAAATCAGCCACACAGGCTTATATGCAACAACATTTTTCTGTCATGAGAAACCCAAAGCATAAATAAAAAGTAAAATGATAGAAAGATAATAGGAAGCAAGGAGATGGATCTTCCTCACCAGGAAGGGGATCAGGAGATGGAGGGAGAAGGGGAGAGGAGGACAGGGATAAAAAGGAGTTATGTTTCATATACCTGTATCAACTACACATAGGGAACGTAAGTGTTGTGGACTGCAAATAGGTGCTAAGTGGGAAGGAGATCAGGACATAGGTATGGTGGGGAGGGAGCTGGGGAAAGCACAGGAAAAAGAGAATTGGTCAGTACTATGCACATGTACCAGCTCCCTGCAAGGAATATAAACATTAGGTGCTACACTCAGGAGCTAATAATTATTTTTAAAAGAATAATACCATGTCCTGAAAACCAGCTCAGTTCATAAAGTGCGCATTGTTAGGTCCTACCTCAAATTCAAGTGAATCAAAAATTCTGAGCTCATGAGCTGAGATATATACATTGAAATAAATGTTACATTAATTCTCACATATACTACATTTGAGAAAGAAAACTCTTTTGATCTGACACTTCAAAAATGTTTGACACTAACGAAAGTACAGTGTTGGGAATAACCTTAGCAATTAAATATTCCAATCCTGGGGCCAGAGAGACAGCTCGGCAGTCTAAGCATCCGCCTTCTAAGCACAAGGATGTGGGTTTGATCCCTAGTACTGCAAGCCATGCATATGCCTGTAATCCCAGTGCTGGGGAGGCTGACAAAGGCGGACCACTGAGGCCAGGCTGCATAACAAGACCCTGAACTAAATAAATAAATAAATAAATAAATAAATAAATAAATCCTATGTTTTTTAAAGAAAATAGCCCTCTCAGCAGCTTGGATATAATTTGCCCAGATTCTGTAAACTGGCACTAATACAGGGAGAGGAGAAGTAGGGAAGGTTAAATTACACCCATCTTTCTCAGACACATCCCATCTCAAAGAAATATGAGACTGCAGAGTAGGGCAAGCACTATCGAAATTCCTCAAAAGTCTCTAGCTAGAAATTGCACTTGGCCCAGCTCTTTCTCTCCTTCACCCAAACATCTGGGAACCTGGAAAGGCTGACATACCCCACTTATATTTTCTTTTTTGCTGGCCATATAGACTTGTATTTATCTCTTCTTTTTAATTTTAAAATTTATTTATTTATACAAGGTCTCACTACACAGTGCTGACTTGTAGCGATCCTCCTGTCTCAGCACCCCCAGCACTGGAATTACAGGTGTGCGCCACCACGCCCAGTTCCGGGGCTAGCGTGGCTTGTGGAATCGGGGATTGCACTCTGCCGAGCTATCTCCCCAGCCCAAGACTTGCATTTCTTAATTTTCACATCATTTGAAGTCATTTCCTCTCCCATGTAGCCCAAGCTCTCCTGGTTTATCACAATTCGTCTTAAAATATGGAGTACCACAGGTATCGATAGAGAGTTCCATAAAACCTGCTACCTTTCCTCACCTAAGTTCTCACAGATAGTACAGTAAACATGAAAGGAGGAAAAAGAGATCTGAAATCAGAGAGGAATTGGATCCTTTATGGAGAAATCTTAAGGAATGGCTAAAACATGCACTGCAGACACTACTGAATAAATGAGAGTGAACAGGGCACAACTGACCTTCACACTACTCTTAGGTCATCTACATGTGATGACCCAGTCCAATCTCAGCTCAAGGGACTATGGATTACTCAAAACGGTAGGCTATGGAGCTAGTTGATAAGTCATCATGCCTCAAGAAAGTCTTTCAAATACTTTCAGAACAATGTTAAACATTTTAAATAACTGCAGAAGACGGTACCGACTAATATGCCTTGTGTAAAAAAATTTTTAAAACTTTAAACAAAGTAGTAAGAAGTAAAACATAAGGCAAAAAAGCATGACAGCATGTTTACATATACAAAATGTTTCTATTTATATTTTGTTGAAAATAAGATAGAAAAGTTTTGTACGAATTCAATGACATGACACTTTCAGAGGACATACATGATGCCAAGCACAAAGCAGAAGCTTGCAGATGTGATCTAAAAAGAAAGAAGCAGCAGTAACATGAATATACAAAGCTGGGCACTTCTTCCACTCTCTATGGCCGCTTGCAAATCTCTGAGAAAAATTTTGATACTTTAGCTCTTTAGGATATTCATCTGGACAGGGGACTTGAACTTGTTTAAGTCATGTCTGTGCTTTGCTCTTTGCAGAAAACAAAAATAAATAAATAAAACAGGTTTGAACTGTGCTTAATAGTCTTTATTCTGAACAAGCCTTTCAAAAAATCATTGTAGACTTTGACATTTATTATTATAAGTTTCAGTTTATTCCAACTTTTTGGGGATTATCAGAGATATCCCTGAAAATGCCTATTGCCACACATTTTCATTTTCGTCTTTTGGTATCTCTCTCATAAGAAAGCACCTTGGTTTTGGATTTGTAGTACAACCTTTGACCTTACACTTCCAAGACAAGCATATCAAAGATCCCTCCCCTTGGGAAATAGATTCATTTTTCATACATAGAGTTTGATATATCTATTATGGCTTGTGTCTAAATGGCCTACATGTTCCCCCAAAGCCATATTTGGTTATAAGTGAAGCTTTTCAGAGGTGCCTGGATCTAGGGTGTGTGATGCTCGGGTTAAGGATGTGGTACTGGGATTCATTCATGGTGAGATGGTAGGATTAAGGGTTCAGAGCCCATCTGGTGGGAGCGCTACCTACCAGAAGGTCAGAAAATGTTGATAGAATTTAAGGGACAGAATGAGGGTTACTGTTGTCACTTGCTGATTTGCTGCTTAGCTGCTTGCTGCCTTCTGCTCTGCTGCCCTCTGCCTGCCAGGAACAGTTTTTCATCCTGTAATACACTGCATACCACCAGCTAACCGTGCACTTAAACCTCTACAAATGTGAGCTAAAGAAACATTTCCTGGATAGACTCACCAGCGGGCACACAGGTAGGAGCTCTCAGCCTGCAGCCCCTACGCCTTCACCGGAGGTAGGCCCCCCAACTATAGCAGCCCAGACCAATCGACCAGCAGGCACACAGGTAGGATTTCTTAGCCTGCGGCCCCCACACTGCCACTGGAATTCAGCCTATGCTCACAGCTTGTGACTGGCCAGCAAGTAGGCAGGAACACTAGGCCTGCACCCCTGCATTAATGGAACTACTAACTCACCAAGAACCCAGCTCTGGCATCTGCTGTGGAGTCCTGCAGCAAAATTTCCTGCAGAGAGGCTGGAGGTCAGACTCTACCAGCTAACCCAGGAGCTGAACATCTTTCTGGAGGAGCACAGTGGGCTCTCTTCCAAAGGCTGCACCAGGAAGAAGCTCAGCACAGCAGCCAGATCCAGCAGACACATCTGGAAAAGATCAAACTTGCTAGATCCAGACTGAAATTTCAGTTGGTGTTAATGGCATAACTTTACCAAAGTTCTGCACCAAAGGTCAGAGATCACCGCTATAAAGAATGATATAGACAAGGAGAAAAATGCAGTCTCCGGTCCTGAGGCTACCTGGAACAAATACAGGAGACGCTACCATACAAGAAAATGGGAATCACGCAGCCAAAATCCCCGAATTAGTAGCATCTGAAGTAAACAAACAAATGCAGGAATGTAGAGGAACTTGGATTGGAGATAATCTCTAAAATTACAAAAACGAAATCTTTAAATTACCAGAGTCTGAAGTAAAAAAAAAAAAAAAAAAAAAAAACAGCTGCAGAAAAGTATAGAGCGAATCAGATCAGAAACAACCTCTGGGGCCCATCAGGCTGGCTCAGTGGTCTAAAGCGCCTGCTTGGGAAAGCTTGGGCAGCTGCAGGGACCACGGTTCAATCCCCGGCACCACATGCTGCACCAGCCCTGCCCTGAGGGCGGGCTGAGCCGGCCAGAAAAATAAATAAGCAAACAAACAAAAGTTCTGAAACAAGGAAAATAATAACAATAATAATAATAATAATAATAATAATAATAATAATAATAATAAAAGAAATAACCTCTGAAGCAAAAAAGGACATCTCTAAATTAATAGCACCTGAAGTAAAGGAACAATTGCAGAAAGATAGAGAGGAAATGAGAGCAGAAATGATCACTGAAGTAGAAAAAGAAAGGATAACTATAATGAAAGACTTAATGAGTGCCTCTAAAGAAGGCATTGATAAAAAGAAAATTAGAGGAGAATACAAAAATGATGGAATCCTTGAATGAGCAAGATAGAAACAAATAGATCACATGAAACAATTTCAAAGATATATACAAGAAAATAAAATCTCAAACACAAGCTGGCAAAACCATATGAATGAAAGTGAAGACAGAGTTTCACATCTTGAAGGCACAGTCACAGCTAGTGAAAAGATAAGAAAGGATCTCTTAAAAACAACTAGGATACAGGAAAAAATAATTCAACATCTGTAAGATGGTGCAAAAATGAACAGTGTGAGATTAACAGGAATCAACAAGAAAGGAATCAATACAAATGATATAAAAAGAATGAGCAGAAGTAATAGCAGAAAACTTCCCAAATATCAGGAAAAAATTGGACATTCAGATAATTGAAGCATACAGAACTCCAAATAACATCAACCCAACTAATAACACACCCAGACATATAACAATCAAGGTCTTAGAAATCCAGCAAAAGAATAATATACTAAAAGGCACTAGCAAAAACAAACAGATCACATTTAAAGGAAAATCCATCATAATAACAGCAGATTTCTCTTCACAAACCATGAAGTCAAGAACAGCATGGAGCAAAGTGCTTCAAGTCTTCCATGAAAACAAATTCCAGCCCAGACTGCTATACCCTGCAAGTATGAGGGATAAGTGAAACACTTCCATGACAAGGAATAACTAAATAATTTCATGATGTCAAAGCCAACCCTACACAGACTACTAAAAAATATTTTAGAAAGGAACCAAAATCACCAGAACTCTACAAATGAGAACAGAAAGAACCCACCAATAGAAAAATGAATTAAACAGGAGAAAGAGGAGTAAATAGTAGTAAGTAAAAGACATGTCAATCACAAGTCAATGCATTTCAATTATAATCATTATGTAAATGGATTCAATTCTCTAATTAAAAGAAATAGACGGGCAGAGTGGATAAGGAAGCAAAATCCAACAATATGTTGTATACAAGAAACAGGCTTAAATCATAAACACATAGGCTAAAGTTAAAGGATGGAAAACAATACTACATGACCTAACACCTCAAAAAAAGTAAGATTAGCAATCCTGTTTGCAGACAGTCTAAACTTCAAACCGAGATTGATCAAACAAAATAAAGAAAGCCACTACATAGTGGTCAGGGGAAAAATTCAAGACAAAGAGGTAATACTCATAAATATTTGTGCACCCAACATGGGAGCATCAAGTTATATAAGATAAATCTTAATAGGCAGGAAAAATCTAATATCCAATACCACAATCTTAACAGGAGACCTTAACACCCCTTTATCCCAAAAGCATAGGTCAACCAGACAAAAAATTAACAGAGTAGCAGAACTGAACCAGATCTTGGAACAACTGGACTTAATGAACATATACAGAGTGTTCTACCCAACCACTTGTGAATATATTTTTTTTCAGATGCACATGGGACATGTCCCAAAATAGACCATATAGTAGTGCATGGGTCATGCTTAAGTATATGCAAGAAAACAGAAATTATTCTATGCATATTATCTGACCATAATGCAATTAAACTGGAAATAAATGACAAAAGAAATCACAAGAAAGAACCCCAGAAGTACATGGATATTAAAGAACACCCTTCTCATCAACCAGTGGGTTACAGGTGAAATTAAACAAGAAATTAAACTAGATTTACAGTTTAATGAAAATTCTAGTACAACCTACTGGAATTTATGGGATGCAATGAAGCAGTTCTTAGAGGGAAAATTATAGCTCTGAACTCACATATTAAGAAAACAGAATGGGAACAAATAAATACTCTTATGTAGCACCTAAATTGACTAGAAAAGGAAGAACAAATGAAACCCAAAACCATAACATGGGAGGAAATTACAAAAATTAGAGAAGGAATTAATTCAATTGAGACAAAGAAAACAGTACAAAGAATTAATGAATCAAAAAGCTGGTTCTTTGAAAGATTAAATAAAATTGATAAACCCCTAGGTAACCTCATTAAAAAGAGGAAAGGACTCAAATTGAAGCAATAAGGAATGAAGAGTATGAAATTACTATAGACCGACCAGAGTTTTAGAGGATCATTAATATCTACTTTGAGAATCTTTACTCTCACAGAATTGAAGACACAGATAAAATGGGCAGATCCCTGGAAAGGTACAAACTACCAAAACTGAATCAAAAAAATGTAAGAACTCTCAATAACCCAATAATAGCCAATGAAATACAAAATGTAATAAAAAGTCTACTGACAAAGAAAAGTCCAGGTCTTGATGGATTCACCACTGAATTCTATAAGAAATTTACAGAATACACAATCCCAATACTCTGCAAACTGTTCAATGAAATTGAAAAGGAAGCAATCTTCTCAAAATCTTTCCTACAAGCAAGTGTTACACTGATACTAAAAAGAGAAAGATTCACCTAAAAAATAGAACTACAGACCAATTTTTCTCATGAACATAGATGGGAAAATCCTCCATAAAATCCTCAAAAATAGAAAACAGCAAATCATGAAGAACATTATACACTATGACCAGGTAGTATTCATCTCAGGGTTGTAAGGATGGTTTAATATATGCAAATCTATAAATGTAATACACTATATCAATAGAGCCAAAGCCAAAAATCACACGATTGTCTCAATTGAGGCAGAAAGACTTTTGACAAAGTCCAACACTTATTCATGTCCAATTTCCTACAGAAAATTGGAACAGAGGGCCTCTAACTCAATCTGATAAAAGCCATCTATGACAATCCAGCAGCTAACATAATTCTAAATGGGGAAAAACTGAAGTCATTTACTCTGAGATCTGGTACAAGGCAAGGATGTATTCTATCAACACTCCTATTCAATATAGTTCTGGAATCATGAGCTACAACCATTAGAAAAGAGAAAGAAACAAAATAAATAAGAATAGGTTAAGAAGTTAAACTATCATTATTTGCAGAAGACATGATAATCTACCTGGAAGACCCCAAAAACTCCACCAAGAAGCTACTAGAATTAATATGCAAATTCAGTAGCATAGCAGGGTACAAAGTCAACACACTAAAGTCAATAGTATTCCTCTACACAGATAACAAACACACTGCGAGTGAAGTTAGAGGAACAATACCTTTTACAATAGCATCGAAAAAAATGATATACTTAGGAATTAACCTAACTAAAGAAGTAAAAGATCTATTCAATGAAAACTACAGTACTCTGAAAAAAAGAAATGCTAGAGGATTTCAGAAAATCAAAAGATATTCTCTGGTTCCGGATAGGAAGAATCAAAATTGTGAAGATGGCCATACTCCCTAAATTGTTATACAGATTTAATGTAATCCCTATAAAAATACCACCAACATACCTCAGCCACCTGGAGAAATCATTCCTAAAATTTATCTGGAACCCGAAAAGACCTAGAATTTTAAAGACAATCCTGGGCAGCAAAGATAAGGCAGGAAGAATTACAATTCCTGATCTAAAGTTATACTATAGAGCTATCATGATAAAATCACCATGGTTATTGGCAAAAAAAAAAAAAAAAAAAAAAAAAAAAAAAAAAAAAAAAAAAAAAAAAAAAGATCTGAAGATCAATGGAGTAGATTAGAAGATGAAGAAGCAAATACAAACACACTTAGCCATCTTATTTTTGACAAAGGGACCAAACACGTTTACTGGAAGAAAGATAGCCTCTTTAACACATGGTGCTGGAAAAACTGGATCTCTACATGTCGAAAACTAAAACTTGACCCAGGTCTATCACCACGCACTAAGCTAAAGTCAAAATGGGTTGAAGATCTAAATACTAAAAGAGAAACACTAAATCTCCTGGAAGAGAAGGGGGGAGGAAATCTTGAAGACATTTGGGTAGACAAAGAGTTCATGGACAAAAGTCAAAATGCACATTTAACCTTGAAAGAATCAACAACTGGACCTCCTCCAGCTGAGAAGTTTTTGCAAGTCAAAAGAAATTACCAACAGAGTGAAAAGACAATCCATTAATTTTGAAAAAAATTTTAACTAATAAGTATTCAGACTAAGGTCTTCTATCTAGGATTTATAAAGTACTAAAAACCATTAGGGTGCCAACATTCAAAGACCCAATCCAGAAGTGGGCATCTGAGATGAACACACACTTCTCAGAGAAAGAAATTCAACAAGGCTACAAATACATGAAGAAATGCTCCACATTGATAGCCATTCATGAAATGCAAATTAAAACAACAGTTAGATACCATCTCACCCCAGAAAGAATGGCTACCATAAAGTGATCAACTAATAATAAACGGTGGACAGGGTGTGTGTGGGGAAAAAAGAATAGTTTTCCATTGTTGGTGGGAATGCAGACCAGTACAACCATTGTGGAAATCAGTGCAGAGATACTTTAAAAAACTATATCTGGAAATCCCATTCAATTCAGCTATTCCCCTACTGGGAATTTTCCCAGAAGAACTGAAAACATCATATCATAGTGATATTTGTGCACCTATGTTCATAGCAACACAATTTGTGATACCTAAATTTTGGAAACAACTAAAAGGCCCATTACCTGAAAAATGCTTGAAAAAGATACAGTATTTTTATACAATGGAATATTACTCAGCTATAAAGAATGATAAACTCGAAGACTTCATATATAAGTGGATGCATCTTGAACATATACTCATAAGTGAAATAAGCCAGACTTACATGTGTAAACACTATACAGTCTCCCTGAGGTAAGAACTCAAAAGAAGAAATAAAAATGGAAAGGTATAGCACAGCTGAATAGAAACCAAGAACTTATGTATTGAACAATGACGTGTCTGCAAACAGAAAAGATAGGAAATATGGGAAAAGCAAAACCATGCACTTATATACACATGATGAATTATATAATGGTCCTAAGACCACTAAAATATTTTTCACACTGAGGATAGTAACGGGTAACACTAAAATTATGCTCAAAATGCCTGTCATTCTTGTATTTTAGATTTGTACTGCTTCTAATGTAATTTCAATTACTGCTCTACTCTCTTTCAAGTAAATGACTGGCTTATAAGAAAGCAAAATGGTATTAAATGAGAGTAAGAGACTAGGAAAAATACTATAAGTTTGACTGGCTACAAATTTGTATATGCTTAGATTTCTGTATAAAAAATGTATAACAGCTTTTATCACATTGTATAGGAATTTATTAGAATATCAGTGATTGATGGAAAATACTGATTATGAGTTAAGTGGAAGATGTTTGATATTCAGAAAGACAGTGATGTTAAGCTCAAGTACCTATGTTATAGAGTAATAGTATCATGAAGCGTCTTTCTAGAGGGTCAAGTATGAAAGTTTACAGACCAAAAATTAGAGAAAAAGAAGGGCTTCAAGGGCTGCCAATATTTTGGCCCTAACCCTTCAAGGTCAGGACGTAAGAGAGCCTTGCTGTAATATCCTATAACTCAGTATTTTCCCAAATTTTCTGTTCAAGGAGTTTATGGGGACACAGAGGAAAGGGATTGACGATGAATAGTGTCAATGATGGGAAGCCCCGATGAATGTAGCTTCAGAGGACTCACAGAGATTTTTTTTCTCAGTGAGCCCAGAGCCTCAGAAGACTCTTTCTTTTATTCAGCATTAAAAAAAATGGCTAAAGAATATACGTCACTACTTTAATAGATACAGCATATTCACGCATGTGCTTCCAGACACGTATCTCACAAATAATACTTTAAGCAGGGGAGGAGGCAACCATTGGTGTCACGTAGCAGATAAAGAAAGAACAGGGCATCCATGGGAAGAACCGCCATCCGCAACCTTGAGCCCCAGCTTTTTGGGAATCTCAGGCAACAGAAGGCAGCCCTCCCTGGGCTCTGTCTATAACTCACCACTTTTAGGGACACCAAGTGGTCTTTAATCTTATCTCTACATCACTACAATAAATAGTATGCCTAAGAAGAGTGCAAGGTCCTGAGTTCAGTTCCCAGTTCCGAAAAATAAAAGGGAGAGTCATCTAGAAAGAAAATGTTCTCTCAGGCTTTCACAGAGAGCAGATTGATCAAGCAATGCCATGACTCATCCAGACAACTGACACTGAAAGTTCTACAAAGCACTGTACATAGTTGCATACTAAATCCTGAGGGGACTTCACTTACCTTAGGAGATACAAAAGTTACAAGTTTTGTTATACAAGTCTTGCTTTAAGTTGCCCTTAACCACCTATCAGAAAAGTTTAATCCCAAGGCATAAAAGGTAAAGCTAGACTGGTATGCTGAGCTCTAAAAGGCTTATATCAATAGCTTCCAACATTGCCAGTTCTGCCAATAATCCACTGCAATTATGGAATACTGGAGATAATAGCAAACGGTGAAGGTAAAACAAGACATTTTTCTCTGTGGCACACAGAATAATAAAATGGAAGTTAAGACATGTTCTGGTTCCATGTTGAAATCATGGTTTCTCTGTCAGTTTGGAAAGAAGAGAGTATAACTACTATGAGGACAACAATTACGTATTGTATCAATTATTGGGAATGTACTACTAAAGTGTTTTTGAAAATGTCACATTGATATTTCTCATTAAAAGAAAACAAAAATAAAGAAGCATTTCCTTTTTAAACTTCGGGTATTGAATATTTTATCTCAGCAATGAGAAAAGTAACTAAGATAACATCTTTGGGTGCTCACCCCAGAATGCATCAGAATATGCCAAATGCTCAGCCGTCACTCTGATCTCTCCAAACTGACAGAGAAACCATGATTTCAACATGGAACCAGAACATGCCTTAACTTCCATTTTACTATTCTGTGTGCCCCAGGGAAAAATGTCTTATTTTTAACTTCATCATTTACTATTATCTCCTATTTTCTCCCCAATGCTTAGTTTCCTCTTTTCTAATTAGATTATGCAATAATATAACAACAGACGCTACATCGTGCAGCGCTAGGGGTAAGGTCCTAGCCCACACATTTTACGTACATAACTCATTTAAATCTCCTGAGAAGTCAATGAGGCAGGTGCCAGTTGGCCCCTTCACACACAGGAAATTAAGGAATACTGTATACTTTTACAAAGCCACACAATTAATGCATGGTGCATCCAGGACTCAAACTGAGAACATCTAAATCTGTGGTTCATGCTCAAATCCACGACCATCCTTTCTCTCAAAATACAGGTCATATTTTCAGCTGTGCATAGGCCTTTGTAATGTGACATTACCAGCTGCTTTGCTACTAGAGGGGCACATGTAGTTCATTGGTCACCTAACTTGCCTTCTATGTAGAGATGATTTATTATTACATTGTCAGAATAGTTTAGGGTCTTGTGGTCTGCACTGTGAACACAGAATCAAACGTGTTGCTCTCTGAGTTTTAAAAAGTCTGTTTCCCTTATATGGTTATTATACCTGTCCAAATTCTGTCACTTCTTTGTCAATTCAAAATGCTCAACAATTTGTGAGCAATCACTATGTGACAGGAACTACACAAGATTATATGGTGCATACAACAGTAAGAATGACAGTCTTCTCAAAGAAGCTAACATGCTCCCTTTCCTCTCTCTGGTTAGACATGGTAAACTCTGTGAGAATTAATTTCTGCTTCTCTTCTCTTTTATCATCAGCCCAAAGCCTAAACTTTTTCACCATTAGGTTTAAAGACTTTCTTTGAACATCTCTACTTGATATAAGTTGATGGCCACTTTGTATTCATGAGACACAATTCAATTTTATATATATATATATATATATATATATATATATATATATATATATATATATATATATATATATTCGCTCACTGTAGCATTGCAGACTTGATTTTTTTTTTTCTCACCAAGCTACAGGGATATTTAAGAACATACTAAATTTACATAAATTTATATAGCTAGAAAACATATTTGCCTTTTATTAAAAATGCAGCCTTTCACATTAGTCTCTAAGTTAGAAAATAGATATCTAAAGCAGTAGTGTTATTTTTGATCCTTCTTTCATAACCACTGACTTTCATATTATTTATTTTTAGTTTTTTCCATGACATTTCTTTCTCCTCCCAAATTTCAACTTGAAATCATCCTGAGCTGGTCCAGGACTTGCCAGTCATGTTCTTTATAAGAATCCTCACTGTCCTTTATCAGAAATGTATTATTCAAACACTGCTTGGTCTGCCTAGGAAGAGGATTTATAAATTTAGGAGTTATATTATAAAAGTCCAGGAAATCCATGATTGATGAGTTTGTTATTTCAAGGTAACTTTAACAACCCAGAGAACTTTAATAGATATGAAAATATTTATACACCAAAAGGCAGTTTGTTAATGGAGAGAAAATTGCTTTCTTGTGTTAAAATAGTAGCTGCAAGTGCTTATATGATTATATAAATGGCCTCTTAAAAAACAAAAATTGAATGGTGTAAGTAAACCTATTTTATACATCAGTTTTACATTAGAAATCTTTAGAATCAGTACTAAACCTAGGCCAGTGGGTTATTTTTGAAGCTATTTTGGAAACCTCAAAGACCATTATATTACTCACATAGAAAAACCTAAATTCTGGAAAAATCTGAATATATACATAAATAATATATACATTATATAACATACACACATTTTCACTGGTTATGTTATTAATATGATGCATTAAAAGAATCAACCAAACCAAGTTAATTAGAAATGAGTATAATGTACTTCATGTTAATAAAGTTCTTAATTAGATGATGATAGTAATCTATGGTAAGGGATAAAACATGTCAAGAGAGAAATACTATGTCCCAGCTACTAAGAAAGGACTGAAAAATAAACAACAGAAACAGTTGAACAAAATTGATTTTACATTTGATACAAGTTTCCAGAACTATACAGAGATGAAATTATGTAGCTATAATACAAAATATATAAATATATAAAATGTATAGGATTTGTAGAAAATTTTAAAGCAAAATATATATAAAAAATTGGTCCACGTCTTGTTCACTGTTCTCATCACTGAGACAAAATATCTGACCTGCAATTGTCAGAAAGAAAGCTTTATTTTGATTTTCAGCTCTAGACTGTGGTCTGCGGGCTCCAAGCCAGAAAGGGCCCCTGGCAGAGAGGTCTGGAGGACAAATGCTGCTTAGGTCATGGCATTCAGGAAGCAGAGACAGAAGCCGAGCTGGGAGGACATAAAGCCTTCCAGGCCACGTCCCAGAAGCTTGCCTCTTCTTACCTGACCCTTGGCTGTCATGAGTTACCCATGTGTGTCAGTCGCCTTCGAGAAGCCCTGCCCTCGAGTGCAGGAGGCTCTTGGTTGAAGCCCTAACAGTTCATTTGAAAGAACACATTTTGTGTCCCAAGCTTACATTTTAGATAAATAACCTAACTTCCAGAATCTGAAGTTCAATTATATACCCATACTCAATCTAAAATTTCTTAGATGTAAACTTGTAATTTCTAAGCAAGAGATATTAAAACACACAATATTTTGTCCGCCACTAAGAGTTGACATGCATCTTATAAAGTTGTCATCACAAGCTGGGTGTGGTGGCGCACACCTGTAATTCCAGCACTTGGGAGGCTGAGGCAGGAGGATTGCTGTGAGTTTGAGACCAGCTTGGGCTACAAAAGTGAGCTCAAGGCCAGTCTGAACTGTATAGCAAGACCCTGTCTCAAAAAGACTAAATAAATAAATAAATAAAATTTTAAAAAATAAAGTTGTCATCACAAACTGAAGGCAAGCCGGGCGTGGTGGCTCATGCCTGTAATCCCAGCACTCGGGAGGCTGAGGCAGGAGGATTGGTGCGAGTTCGAGACCAGCCTGGGCTACAAAAGTGAGCTCAAAGTCAGCCTCAACTGCATAGCGAGACCCTGTCTCAAAAAGACAAAAAAAAAAAAAAAAAAAAACTGAAGGCACAATGGCAGGAAAAGATCCAACATATGCCTGCCAGGGAGTTTTAAATGAGCAAAAAGGAAAGGAATAGAGCAAAATAATAACTAGAGAAACTGGAGAAAAGGTGATGTTCAAGTGAGTTTGCAATTTAAAATTATCAAGAATTTTAAAAATTAGGAAGAATTATAAAATTCATAGGTTCTTAGTCTTAGAAAGCGAAGAAATTCCAAGCAATACAAAAATAAATAAGTGTGGGTAAATATAAACACATAAAAGTCAATAGATAAACATTTAGAAGAATTATATGTTAAAACTAATCAAGAACAAATATAAGAAACAAAAGTTTTATATCTAATGATATCAATAATCATATCAAATTTAAATGCTTTATATAGTCAACTAAAAGGAAGAGAGCATCCGATTGGATTAAAAATCCAAGATCTAGGTACATGTTGCCTAACAGAGACATATCTTAAACATAAGACACATAAAGCAGCTTTAAAAAAATCATAAGGTCAAACAAAGATATGCCATGTTAACAGTGATTAAAGAAGTCAAGGAAGGTATATTACTATCAAGCAAAATAGATTTAACAGTAAAAAGTAATTATAAAAGACAAGAAAAAGCACTTCATCATGATAAAAGCTTAACCCAAGAAGATAAAGCAATCTTAAATGTTTGTGCATCTAAAAGTATAGTCAAAACCCATGAAGATCTGATAGGACTGCAAAGAAAAACACAAGCATCTATAATTAAATCCAAGATTTCAATACCCTTCTTATAATAACTGCTAAAAGATGGAAAATTAGGGGCCCAGCGGGATGGCTCAGTGGTCTAAAGCACCTGCTTGGGAAAGCTTGGGCGGCTTTAGGGCCCGAGGTTCTATCCCCAGCACCACATGCTGAGTCAGCCCTGCCCTCAGGGCGGGCTGAGCCGGGCATAAAAAAGAGTGAATAAACAAATAAAAGTTCTGAAACAAGAAAAAAAATAATAATAATTTTTTTAAAAAATCTGGAAAATTAGCCAATATATAGACTTTACCAACCCTACTACACAACACTACAACACAACTTGACCTAACTGAACTTTATCAACTACTCCCTTAAACTAGAGAAGAACATACTCTATCCAAGCATAGACAATACATTTTTCAATATAATTTATATACTGATTTGTAAGTCTCAATAAACAGAGTCATCTAGGGCTGTATTCTCTCTCCAAAATAAAATTAGAAACTGCTAACAGAAAGATCTTTGAAAAATTCTCAAATATTTAGAAATTAAACAACAAACTTCAAAATAATCAATGGAGCGGGGCGTGGTGGCTCACACCTATAATCCCAGCACTCGGAAGGCTGAGGCAAGAGGATTGGTGCAAGTTCGAGACCAGCCTGGGCTACAAAAGTGAGCTCAAGGCCAGCCTCAACTGCATAGCGAGACCCTGTCTCAAAAAGACAAAAAAAAAAAAAAAAAAAAATCAATGGGTCAAAAATGGGTAATCAGAAAGTATATTGAACTGAAAGAAAATTAAAACTCAACATGTAAGTTTTACTGATGCCATACTGGGGGCAAAGTTTTAGCACCAAGCACTTCAGTTACAAAAGAAAAAGTCTTAGTCTTAAACCAACGTCCTTAGCTTTCAGCATATGAGTACAGAAGGAAGAGCACATTGAACCAAAAGTAAGTAGATCAGATGAATCAGTGATAAAGGAAATAATAATAGAAATCAAACAAATACAAAAAAAAAATCTGTGAAAGATTTATTTTTTTAATTTATTTTATTATTTTTTTTTTCTTGTTTCAGAACCTTTGTTTGTTTATTCACTCATTTTTATGGCCAGCTCAGCCCGCCCTGAGGACAGGGCTGGCACAGCATGTGGTGCCAGGGATAGAACCGTGGTCCCTGAAGCCGCCCAAGCTTTCCCAAGCAGGGCCTTTAGACCACTGAGCCATCCTGCTGGGCCCCTGTGAAAGATTTAAATTGATAAATCCTCAGTAAAATTAAGTAGGAAAAATTATTAGAATTAGAAATTTAGGTAACATTACTGCAGATACTAGAAATATCAAAAGGATATGGAATATTGTTGACATCATTATATTAATAAATTAGACAACTTAAGTAAAACCACAAATTCCTTAACATACATATACTTGGTCAAATACAATATGCGAAGATTTGGTCAAACTTGGCCAAAGGAGAAATACATAACATAAACAGCACTATGTTAAGGACTTTGGAGTTAAAGTTTAAAATTTTTCCCATGAAAAACTCCAGGTCTACATGGTTTCAGTAGTGAACTCCAAATATAGTGAACCCCAAAGAAATAACACTAATTCCTGTTTTCATCGAGGAGATGGAAAATCTTTTATTTCCCTTTTTTAAATTTTAAAGCATTTTTGGTAGTTTGTTCGTTTGTTTGTTGGGGGGAGGGACTGGAATTTCAGTAAAAGATGGCGGCAAGGGAAAAGCAGCGCATGCTTCTCAGAAGTCGCTATGAAAAAGACAGAAGTGTCCAGTGTTGGAGGGCATGATGGAGAAGCTAAAGCTTTCACTGTCTCCTGCAAGAAGGTAAACTGGTGCAATCTCAAAAAAAAAAAAAAAAAAAATTAGCAGGATCCTCTAAAGCCAAAAATACTTATATACTATGCACCAGAAATTCTACATCTAAATTTACACCTGAGAGAAATGTCCCCGTATCCCCCAAAAGACACCTCTAACAGCACTACTTGTACTTGACCAAAATGCTGGTGGGGTGGACGGGATCCATCCACACAGTAAAGCGGATAAGTAAGTCACGGTGTGTTCACGCCATTGCTTGCTGTCTGAACTAGCCCAACAACACAGATGAATCTTACGAGGTAATATTGAATTTTAAAATCTAGCTACCAAAAATTCTGAATAACTCCACTTATATAATAAGAAATTAAATACAACAGCATGATTTCAGGATTTCTTTAGAATATGGAACACTTAGAATCTGTTTTCTTCAACTACCAGTCCTCTTGACAACTGATGTTAGTGAAAAATGTCACTCCCAGTATACTGCCCTAAGAAAAAGACATAAAAATCAAATGTCAGATGGAGATAAATGTGTCTTTTATATATCTTAGACAGCTACATTTATTTTCTTAAATTGATACCATTTTTCTTTTATTGCTGAAGGACTAGCTGTCCTAAAGCAAAGTTACATCTCATGAATTCTAATTTCTAGCTATGTAACTCTCACTTTGAGCCACTAGAGGGCAGAAGTTTCAAGAACTGGAGTTACAGAACCCACACTCCCAGGGCAATATAAATTAGGAATACATGTAAGCCAGATGTAAACTACACAAGACAAAATATAATTATTCTAACTGTTTTTATTTATAACTTTTAGAGTTGGAAAACAACGGAAAGATGTCTTTACACAAAAATTTTCGATTTGGGTTCCATACAAATTATGTGGACTTATATAAAATGTGTGCTCTACTTTAGTGTAGAAATTTTGTATAAAGTGATTTAACACACGTGATGCCTTCTATCCAGACGTTGCCCAAAGCCTCTTGTGCTCAGAGGTGGGGCTTTGGGAGGTAGTGGGATGTGAGAAGAGGGGAGCCCCACCCTTGGTGTGAGTGGCACCAGCCACTGGTAGCCTGGATGGGACAGACAGGGAGAGAAGGCAGGCTGGCTGCTGCCGCATCGTGAGCTTCTCTCCTCTGCCAAGCCCTCTGGCCACCCTGACCTGCCTTGGGACCAGCCAACCGCGGACTGAAACTTTCACAGACTGTGAACTAAAATAACCTTTTCTCCTTTAGCTTTTGAGTGTGAGCTGTTTTGTCCCAGCAATAAAAAAAAAAAAAAAAAAAAAAAGATACCATATAACAGCAGCACAGATATAGATATTGACACTTTTAAAGTACTTTCATAAATGTTATATTTTGGGCTCTTTCACTTTATTAAGCTATATGAAATAGATGTAGTCAGAAGTATTGTGTCCTTTTGATAAAGTATAACTTAGAAGAAGAAGCAGGTGACCTGTTCTACGTAACACCATGAATAGACGGATGAGGCAAAGTTTCACTCAACATATTTATTTTATACAGCTGCTTGTTAACAAAAGTAAAATAACAATTATATACTGTAGTTGATTCTGATGTGAATTTGGGAAATGGTTTTCCTTGGCTCTGATCCAGGGCAATGCTAGTTTTATACTAGCAAGTTTGGCTTTTCATGGCAACTGGTTAGCAGTGCTCCCTACTGAACTGCTGATACCTGAGCGCTGTTCTCACTTGATGGAAAAAAATGAAATAGAAGTTTAGGGTAAAACAAACAACATTCCTAGAGGCTTGTCATTTAAATGAATCAGGGAAACAGATACGCAAGTAAGACAGCTTAAAGCTACTTCAAACATTGCTATAGGATGTTATAAACATTCCTCAAGCCTTTTTTTTTTTTTTTTTGTCTTTTTGAGACAGGGTCTCGCTATGCAGTTGAGGCTGGCCTTGAGCTCACTTTTGTAGCCCAGGCTGGTCTCGAACTCGCACCAAACTTCCTGCCTCAGCCTCCCGAGTGCTGGGATTACAGGCATGAGCCACCACGCCCGGCTTCCTCAAGCCTTTTGACGTTGTGTATTACCAAATATCAAAATGTAAATATTAAAAAGTAAATATTAATTAGTAGCCTTATTGTTTTATTATATTGTTTCCAGTAGATAGGGTGCAGTCTTATAGCTATTTAAATAAGCCCCAAATCTGACAACCAAGAACATATGCCATTAGGGAGGAAACTATGACCTGAGTGAACAGAACATGTAACACAAAAATATAGGATGTGAAGACCTGGGCGTGGTGGCACACACCTGTAATCCCAGCACTCGGGAGGCTGAGGCAGGAGGATCGGTGCGAGTTTGAGACCAGCCTGGGCTACAAAAGTGAGCTCAAGGCCAGCCTGAACTGCACAGTGAGACCCTGTCTCAAAAAAACAAATATATATATATATATATATATATATATATATATATATATATATATATATATGATGTGAAGAAACAAAGCTATGTAAGAAAATACACTTCATGGTTTCAATAATCATAAATAGATTGAAGGTTTATTCTCTTGGATAAGATGGCCCTGCTTAACTAAAGAAAGAGAATGAGTCTCTCTGTAATTTTTTAAAATTCTTTCTTCACAAGAGCCCCGTTTTTCACTCTCAGGCACCTAACATAATTCCTTATTTCAGTCATTTGCGCTTCAGCAGTTGCTTCTGGTGATGGGGGAGAAGTGACTGCATAACTGACTCCTCTTTCCTTCCCGGCTCCAGTCCTGTTCCGACCACTTCAGCACCAGGTTGCCAGGTACTGGCTTTATGCTACTGCTCAAGAAAGCCAAGTCGGTGATGCACTGTGGAAGGCTCACAGCACAGCTGTACTCATGGCATGTGTTCACCAAATCTCGTCTGAACGTCCATAGCCATAAAGCGTTCCTGACATCTCTCCCATTGTTTCTGTTATTCGCTGCAATAGACCCTCTCACTGCTTGGGTTGTGATGTATAACTTTCAATTCTGGAGAAATACAAAGTTGTACATAAGGTTCCAAACTCTCAATATTGTTTAAAAGGTAAGTCTGTGATCATGGAAAATACCAAAAGGAAAGTAATCCTATTTATTTGCCTACTTGGACTTGATTTTTATCCTCGGTATATTTTTGTTTATTCAGCCTTAAAGCTAGAGATTTTGGAATCATTTTCCACAGATCTGTTTTTAATCCAAGTCTGTCTCTCCATCATCTTTCATCATGTATACCTGTCTGTCTGTCTGTCTGTCTATCTATCATCTATCATCTGTCCTATATTTATGCATCCACTATCTGTGTCTCACGTTCTGTTTTCCGTGTGCTCCCTAGCCCCTTCTGTGTAAATTCTCCTCCATGATTTCACTTCAGGGTGTTACTGTGGAGGAATCTTGATCTCTCTCCTTTCAGTTTAAATTCTCTTCCAGTCTAGCTTTCATACCTTTTCCCCTGTCAGTTTCCTACATTGTCACTTTCATCTTATTCCCTGACTTCCAATGTGAGCACCTGTAATAAAGAATAAAATCTTAAAAACAAACAAACAAACAAAAAAAGAAACAATCACACCTCCATGGAGCTTGAAATCCAGTGATGAAAATAAATGTTAAACAAAAGAGGCATTATTATAAACCTCAATGCTATAACTGAACATAATGGGGTGTGAAGAGCGCCATGCAGTGACAATAGAATACTCAAGAAACGCTGCCAGCACGAAGCCCATTGAGCACGTGGCACTGACCCTGAGACTAGAAAATGGGCAAAGGAAACAGGGCCCCAAGGAAGTGAGGAAAGGAGCGCCACTTCCCCAAGGAAAGGATTCTTGGCTTGCTCGAGCCCTTACTGTATCTACTATCAAGCAGCACAGACTTAGGAGCGATGAGGTTCAGGGAACTGTTGTGGTGGCTGCTGGGAGATTCAAGAGGAGCTGCCGACACCCTGAGAGCACAACCAGATGGGATGCTGGACTGAGGTGTTCAACGGTTTATCTCCAAGTTGACAAATTGCTAACAGCATCAGAAAACCAAGTGAGACAGCATTTTCTCTCTTTATCTCACAAGGAGGAGAAGCAAATGAAATAAGACCCCAAAAACTGCATAACTCACATAGCGATAGGCATGTTTCTTAGTTGTAATAGCATTTTGAATTTCACTGCGCCTTTATTCCCATCCTAAATGTAAGATAATATTCACCTCTCTAAATTCTCTAGCCCTGGTTCCCAAAAAACTGTTTTCCTAGTCATGACAATTTTTTTTTAATTTTATTCTATGCAAAATATATGTCAAACTCACGTTCCAGTGCATTGTAAAGAAGTTCAAAGTCTTCGCTTGTTTTCGGATGATGCCTTCGGCAGCAGTCCAGTTGCCTCCATTCTTCCTTTTCTTTTGCCTTCCTTAGTTCTTCTTCGGCTTCCCACTCCAACCTCAACTTCCTCTGTCTTCTTAAATCCTCTGTGAAGATTTTAGCATGCCATCGCCTGTAGTAAGTTTGTATTACTATTACCTGTGTTAAATGAAAAGGAAATAAAAAGTATCTATTGTAAACTTCATGAGCAGATGATAAAGAAGATAGTAATGATTATTTTGCTTCCCACTTAACAATAAGAAAACAATAGTGAGAGTCTAGTTTTACCTCTGTGGCAGGCTTCTTATGGACACTATCATGAGAACCATAGGTAATGCACATGGCAGCTCTTTGTCTTTGAAATCTGGCTCATGCATCTTCATAGGAGGTTGTCAGTACATGTGAGTACAATCTATGGAGTACAGCTTAGCTCAGTTTCCCTTCCTCCAATAAGTGCGTGATTTGACAGAAGGGACCATCTCTCTGCTTTAGCACCCTCATTTGTAAGATAGTGATAACAGTGCACAGAGCATGAACTGTTTAACCCAAGCTACAAGTCTTATGAAGTATAATTAGGAATCATAATTATCTCTAATGTATCTTCATGCCCCTTAGTTTAGGCATATACTTAAAACAAAACTATATGCCTTCAATACAGTATGTAGGTTGGATAAAACAGACATTTAAGTAGTTAAATATTAAATCACAGTATGTACAGAGATATTGGGCAGCATGGCACAGTATAATCCCTCAAAAAACTCATGAGGTACCTGACAGTCTTTTATTATTTTTTTTTTTATTCTTTTGTATTTTAGGGAAGGCTCTACAGAGTGTTCAGGGTCTCACTACTAGATCGGACTCATAGTGATCTGCCTGTTTACAGCCTCCAAAGAGCTGGGGTTATAGGTGCACACCGCCACTGCCAGTCTCAACTGGCATCTCAGCATGCCCCAGGGGCAGGGCAATTTTTTATTATTATTAAACTTACAAATAAACATGGAGAGGCTGCATCAGGATTGAGGATAGGACAGATGTTGACACACTGCTTTCGCTCATCCTAGTATATAACAATTACAGCAAAATATATAAAGGTGAAATTGGGAAGGATACTGGTTCATACTATAGAATCACCAAATGAAGGGAAACTCTGAGAAATCCCTTTTTTCTAATTTTTTAATCTTTTATTTATTTATTTGGTACAGGGTCTCACTACATAGCTCAGACTCACAGTGATCCTCTTGTCTCAGCCTCCCCAGCTCTGGGATTACAGGCATGTGCCCCACTAAACCTGGTTTTGGTGGCCAACACCACATGCCCAGGGTGCCAGGGCTGGAATGGCATCTGGTATTAGGGATAGAATCTGGGTCCTGCTGCCATGCAGGCACTTAGACCACCAAGCTATGTCCCAAGCCCCAGGAATCTCTCCTAGAAAAGAATCACATAAAATAAACTGAAGAAGAAATGTACAACCTAATCATCACTGGGATTACAAGCAAAAATACATGGCTCCAGGACTGGTTCAAGCTGCAAATTGGTGGATGCTCTGCGAGAAGGACCACTGTCAGGGTAACTGCCTGGAAAATGCAATAGGGAATCAAGCTTCAGAGTACATTACCCGTAATCCCAGCACTCTGGGAGGCTGAGGCAGGAGATTCCAAGTTTGAGTCCAGCCTGAGCAATCCTTTCTCAAAATAAATTTTAAAAGGTGTGGATATATAGCTCAGTGTGAAGGCCCTCCATTCAGTCCCCAGTACCTCCATCAACCAATCAATCATCAATCAGTAAGTAAAAGAGAAAGTCTCTTCTAAAGAATTTAGGGAAGAGCAACAGAACATCTGTGCCTAGGGAAGAAAGCTCAGTGTCCCGGAAGGCCACACAACCCTGCAGGTGAATGCAAATCTTTTATCAGAAAGTAGATCCCTTCCATGAGCCAGGCGTGGTGGCACATGCCTATAGTCCTAGCACTCGGGAGGCTGAGGCAAGAGAATTGGTGCGAGTTCGAGACCAGCCTGGGCTACAAAAGTGAGCTCAAGGCCAGCCTGAACTGCACAGTGAGACCCTATCTCAAAAAGACGAAAAAAAAAAAAAAAAAGAAAGTAGATCCCTTCCAAAATCAGACGCTACAACCTGCAACCTCAGGATTAAAACTACACACTTAGAATTAGGACTACAACCTCAAATTTTCAAAGTACATACCTACAAATAAGCAGATATTTGAAAAGAGACGAAAAAAAAATGTCCCTTACCCAACAAAAGAAAGAATTTATACTTGATTGAAACAGAAGTACAGCACCAGAACAGTAGATCTCGGAGAGCAGTGGCCCACACAGCAGCATGAGCACCGTCGCGGAAATCACCAGCAGTGCAAACTCTCAGGGCCCACGCCAGAGCTGAGGAATCGGAAGCTGGCATGGGACCCAAAGTCCTGAGCACTCATGAGCCCTTCATGCAATGAGAAGGCTACAACTTCAAAACCACTTTACTAAAGTAGAGCAGGACTGGCCTGGGTATAGTTTACATTTTTAGAGGAAAGGCTGTTGGACAAAACAATCATTGTGTAGGAAGTAAACAACAGGAGCCGGGGAGATATCTCGGAGGCATAAGCACCTGCCTATCAAGCTCAAGGTCCTGAGTAGTGATGCGGCCCTGCATGCGGTACCTCATGCACCTGGTTCCTAGAGAGCTGTGCCAGCCCTGGAACCAGGCATGGTGGTGCATACCTGTAATCCCAGATCTTGGGTGGTTGAGGCAGGAGGATCATCCTGACTTTGAGACCAGGCTGGGGAGTACAAAAGTGAACACAAGACCAGCCCGAAATGCATAGGAAGACCTCATATCAAAAAAGAAAAAAAGCAGGGACTAGGGAGATAGCTCCATGGCACAAGTGCCTGCTTGGCAAGTGCAAGGTCATAAGTTTGGATGCCAGTCCTGAAAAAAAAAAAAAAGCCCTGCATCACAATGTTTATTTTGAAATTTAAAAAATAATAAAATATATATTAGCTTGAGCTCTACTAAATTTGTTAAGTTTAAAGATACCAAAACACCATTAATTTATTTATTTATTTATTTATTTATTTATTTATTTATTTATTTATTTTGGAGGTACCAGGGTTCAAACTCAGGGCCTTGTGCTTGCCAGGCAAGCATTTATACCACTGAGCTATCTCCCTGGCCCAAAACACACTTAAATAACAGAAATTTCCTACTCCTTTTCATACAACAGTGGAGAGACTGGCAAGCAGTTTAGAGCTGGGAGAAAATTTCTGCCACAGGTGACACATTTCATCCTTCTTGCTTGTCCACTTGGCTTGTCTGCTTATCAACATCCAGCCAGGAGAAGGGGAAGGGACCAGGCCACTTCCCAAGCAGCACCTGGCAGTGTCTCACATCAACCCCCCTCCCCCAACTCTCCACCCTCTTCCTCATCATCCAGATCCACTTACAAAGGGCAATGGGCTGGGCGGCTGACATGGCAATACCAGAATGGAAGAGGGGGAAAATGAGCTTTAACAGAGAACTGGAAGTTCACTACAATCTTCCTGGGAGAACATACAATGCCTGCGAAAGAATTACTGAATAAAAATGTAGGTGAGATAATCTTTCACAATGCAAATGGAAAGGTCATAAAAATTAGAATGAAGGAAAATAAGGATGTGAATATGCATGTATTCTACAATATGGACACTGCATCTGGACACTCCAAAGAGGATGAATGCAGAAACTTGAGTATTAACATTACTTATAATATAATACAAGAATATTTTCCAGCCGGGTGTGGTGGTGCACGCCTGTAATCCCAGCACT